>ML736385.1:4198-46367 GCA_009193595.1 Aspergillus bertholletiae | reverse complement strand
AAAAAAAAAAAAAAAAAACCAATGGTCGAAGCGTCGTCAAAAAGAAGAAGGGAAAAAAGGAAGTTACAGCCACCCAAAAAGCCAGGGGTGTCGCTCAGCGACCCGCCGGGCGAGAGTACGCGGGCGATGAAGCCTGAGGGAAGATTTGACCCTGGTAACTGGTATTACGGGCTGTCTGCGGGCTGAGTACATTCAGAGCTTTTTCGGCAGCATCCTCTTTGGCATTATTGATGAAATTGCCGTCGTACCAGAATTGAGCCGGGTAGGGCATCCCTTGGACTAAGGCGACGCAGGTCCAAGCCGTGCGACCACCTGAGGAGAGAGAAAAGTGACAACCTCGTTAGTGTATGGTACCATTGGGTTTCGATTACAAAAGTCGGTGAAGTGGACTCCACTCTGTGCGTGCCGAGACAGCATTCGACAACAAAGAGGGCCTTCTCATACTAGCAGAACACAACGGCGGAGAGGGGTATAAGAGAAAGGCGATGGAAGGGAAAGGGGTCATACCTCGTCGGTCGGAGTAAATCTTAAATACGGGCTCTTGGTATTTCTGGTTCCGGCAGTGGCCTGGTCGGAGACCATTAGCATATGGAAATTATATCCTTTGGAAAGAATTGCTGCAAAGTGGGGCATACTTTTAAGTTGTTCCTGCCAACTCGTCCGAGGAGTATTCGCATTATTTGCTGGCGACGCGGGCATCTTGAATCACAATTCTCTGGTTCAAGGGAATGGAGTACGTTGTGAAGAACTGAACTCTGGGACGAAAAACACAGGTTCTCTCTCAAGAACCTGGTCACGGGTCAGGGTGAAGTGCGGATTGCCTTTGCGCAAGCGATGGAGATACGTAAGAAAGATTGAAACCAATTGACTTGTTGGAAAACTTTTTTTTCTGGTTTCTCTTCTTGTTAAACGGTTGACTGTTTTTATCCTCTGGTCAATCCAAACAGTCTCGATAGATATGGGAGGCGGGGAGTCATATAAACTGTGGGCCATGCTTTTGTTTTAAGAGAGAAAAAAATGGGAGGGAGAAAAAAAAAATACCCCCTCCAAAAGCGTCACTGTGCAAGACAGTTTTTTGGCGTGACAAACACGGAACCTAATCAATAAACCTAACAGGCGGGCTTATGCATGTCGCTGTGGACATGGCACAGCGTCAGCAAATTCCCCTCCCCCCTCCCTTATCCTCCACTTAAGAAACGCCAGTTGCATGGAGAACATGCGGATCATCTTGAGGCTGCAAGCTGGAACGGCCCGGCGCACGCCGACTGAGAATGTACCCTTGAAGAAACGCCAGAGTACCAGGATAGAAGGCCACTAGTCTCCACACACACACACACGCACCAGATCCATGGACTGACGCAAAGGCCCAGCGAGATACTTGTTGTACAAAAACGACGTGCCATTCCCGATATGTTGGACAAATCAGACCCCTTCATCCGTTTCCAGGTTGTGCCATGGTGGCCATTGAATTAGCTATTTTTTTTGTTTTGGTTTCCTTGTCTGGTAAACTGTGTTTTACCATCGGGTACACACCAGCCGTTTGCCTCATGAAAGCTCCTCAAGAAGGGAGGGAAAAACCCCCCTTTCTGGAACGGATGGATAGTGGAGGGGTATGATCCAAGGTCGTTGCCCAAAAGCGGAGATGGGGGGGACCCATAGGATAAAAAAGCAACGAATTGAAGGCAGGACCGGTTCATGTTAACAGGGTATTCGAGCCAGTCATAGAGCTGGAGGCGGGACCACAGGCCACAGTGCCAGCTCATCAATGACTTAATCAGGAATCAGGAATCGGAAACGGGTCAGTAAAAGAAAGAAAAAATCTCCCATCCGTTCCTCAGCCCTGCACCAAACAGTCATAGACCGGGCCGCTGTGCATGAACAATTGCTCTGCGGGAGGGGGGCCAGGATTGCAGGCTCACAAGAGACCACGGACACTTGCGATATCAATATCACGGTAACAAGAGCGCCAGTTCAACAGTTGACCAACGCGTACACGGTCTATCTGCAGGAAGCACAAGTGGCCAGCGAAGAAGGGATTGGGTCTGAATGTACCAGTCCAGTCCCCGCGGAGAAAGTGATATGATTCGCTGCATTCTTCTGGCACCGTGTTGTTGGGCATACATACGTGCATCTATTCATTTTCCCATGGTTGCGGCCACTATCGACATGAAAGTTGCAGCCAAACGAAGGTAAGGAGCAACAAATAGAAATCAGACGGCAATAAATAATTGCTCGAGGCGGCACGTCCGCACCTCAGGAACCTGCATGGAAAAGAAGGCGCGATTGATAATCGGCGTCAACGGGGAAGGGTGAGGCACATCCACGAATCCCCTGGGCGCCGTTGATTCGCGCGGTACCATGTTTTGGGACGAGCCTCGATCTGCCCCGCATCGGCCTCATCGACAAGCTTAATTGATCTCTGTCCACTCCCACGGGTAGCGAAAGGCTAGAACCCTCATCCAGACTTTCTTTCACCCAAGCCAAGCGCTAACTCGAACTTCCGTGTCTTCCGCGGCGTCCATGCTGGTCCAATCAACCCGGTCCCCGTAGCAGTCGCCCAATTCAGAATATCGTACTTCATGGCATTTCACCCTTTCCCCTCCTTTTGTGTCCCGAGGCCACAAGCATGGGGCCTGACTCGTTCCAGCACAGACCGGAGGACAAGTCAGGGAGCGTTGAAGAGACCATAGCAACAACTGGTACGAAACGACTAACCGTTAGGTTCGTGGTGCTAGCTAGCAATGGATGCATGTCTCCCAATCTCGACACGCATGAACGCTCGGAATGGAGCCACCCTTAAGGAGGGAAAGACCATACGGGCGGTTAATTCTTCCAAAAATAACTATTTCGGGAGAAAAAGAATCAAAGTTATTGAAGTAAGTTAATCACAGAGAACAAGCATAAAGAAAGACGAAATGCACAGGCGAGGCTAGTAACCCAAATCCAATCAAAATAAAACCTCCCATTCGCTTTGGTGAATGCAGACTACAGTTAAAATCACGCCGCTTTGAGTTTTCATTGCCGCCCAATCATGCTCGCGCCAAAAAATTTACACAGGGATATCAACCCAAAATCAAATCTTCCAGGAAGAAAATGAGGAGAAGCAAAACATGGCAAAAGAGGAAACAGGAAGAGAAAAAAAAATAGAAAAAGAAAAAGAAAAAAAACAGAGGGCTATTTTCGTGTCATATGCAGGCTCATCAAGATCGTCCAGAAATACTGGCATCAAAAAACGAATACAGCAAAGTGTCTTCCTTTCAGCTGACATGGCTACAACACGTCATTACTCCCACCACGGCATTCGTCCCCCTCCCCCAGGCCGTGTGTCACTCGAGCTCATGCGGAGCCTCGTCGATGGAACACCTCACTCAGCAGGCGTCGAGATCCCATGAACTCCATACTCCGAGTCCATGAGGAGGGCACGGGGAACATGAGCTGGCCATGTTTTCTCGAGTGCCACCGCCGACGGATCGAGTCATCAACTAAGACCATTAATCCTGTAACCACAATCATACTGAACCTCTGGTTAGTAATCATCCTTAGCTCATCTTCTGCTCCACGAAGAATCACTTACTCGGCAACATCTGGCATCTTTTCATACACGGAGTCCTCGCTGATCCACATGGAAGATGGAGGAACCCAGCCACCCTTGGCTTGCTCCTCCACGGCTTCCATTGGCGTCAGAATTTCGGGAACCAGGTGGGCGATCGTCTTAGAAGTTTGTAGGTCAATCAGGTGAAAAGCTACCTCGTGTAGGTCTCCATCTCGTCGGTGTTCTCGTCTCCACTGGTATCTTGTACACCAGTATTCGAACTCATATCGCTTAGACAAGCCAGCACTGCGTCTTTTGATCTCGACGTGGGCGTAATTCGAGAATTCCAGCATGATCGCATCAGCCAGAGGTTTATCGCGACTATCCTGGCCATCAAAATCTTCGTCGTCCTCCTCCCTAGCTGACTTCTGGCCGAGGTCCTGCCGCTTATGCTTGGAGATATGCGCTGAGCGGTCACCACTCGAGCTTGGACGGAGGCCAGCTAGTGCACTGCTCAATGAGCGTTGGAATCCCGGCCGCTTGTTTGGGCCTCCGGACGATATCGGCCTTCTCGCTGAGTGACACACCTCGCGTTCGGAGTTGCGACAGTAGCGGCGGAAAGAAAACTCCCGTGAGTACAAATCGTACATGCGGAGATGAAACAGTATAACGGCTTGCTGGTAGCCATCTCGGCGTGGCGCCAGAGTCTGCACGCGAAGGTTCATGTTTCCATCGAGTGTCGTATCATCATGCCCGATCAGAAGCCGTCGCGAAGATGGGAACAATTTCCCGAAGCTGGAGGAATTCGAGGGGATGGCATCTGAACGAAAAATATCCGACTCAGTCCCACGATTAATCACCTCGTAGCGCGGCTTCTTCGGAAGTTCGTCGTCGTTGTTCGTTGAGGCACAGGTGGACGCAGAATCTTTGGGGACCATGTTCCCTCTCCGCTTTGATGTGGGCCGCTCGCTGTAGATCGTAGGGGCCGTGCTTTTCGAACGATCAGAGGCATCACTGTAAGTGGAGCTTGAACTTCCTCCCATCCGTGCACTGTGCTGTCGCGAAGATACACTGTAAGAACCCATGGTGGCGTTGGGTAAATGCGGTCCGTAATAGAATGAGAAATGTCGAATATCACCGGTAAGTAGACTGACAATTTCCGCTTTGCCTCAGTTACACAGCAGGTCAGGTCAGGTCAGGTCAGGTCAGGCAAACCGGGCAAGGGTTTGTTGGTAGCGATCGGATTGAAGAGAAGAGGAAAAGGACAGTAAAAAAGCGGTGTTGGATCCGAAATGAAGCGATATGATCATCAATATGTATTTCAGGTCGCAAAGCCCAATTCGAGTCGGTGGCTGATGACTATTACTCAGATTGGGGGATCAAGGTATGACCTATCAATCACCAGCGAGCATCACCCTAGGGCTTACACCGATTGCCGACAACACGAGGCGGAGAGTGTCCCAACGATCAACCGGAGAAGGGCTGATGCGGTCATACGATAAGAAGGTCGGTGGTAGAATGGGGGGCACGGAATTAAGAAACCCAACGAAGGAACAAATCCTCAAGTAAGGTGATCAGAGGGAGGGGATGGTCAAGGGAGGGGTCAGTGTACATAGCAGATGACACCAAAGCGGGCTCTAGAAGCCTGGGTCTCTACGGCCTCATCAAGGAACGACTGGGAAATTAGCAAAGAACACGACAAGGCGGGGCCCAGAGACAAGGTATGCGCGTGGCGCAGGGAGCCAACTTGAAACAGTGGGAGGGCAACGAACGAGAACGGATCAAAGGGTTGAATGCGGTGGAAACGGAGGGAGCCACGTTGCTGACGCTTTTTAGTGGGAGTACCGTTGATCAATGATGCCTTAATATTATGCGATTCTGTTACTGACGATGCATCCACCTAGTGGGGAATTTAAAAAAGAAAAGAAAAAGTATATATATGTATGTAGGTATGTATATATATATATATATATATATATATTTTTAAAAATTCTCGTTCTCTCTCTTTCTTTCTCTGTCGTTCCTTTCTCATAAGTCGGCGGACAGAACAATTCGTCAAGAACAAAGAACAAGTCGCACTTGGATAATAGTAACGAGAGGGTTGATTGTCTCCCGTACGTATGGATTCATTAGTAGTAATGACGGGGCCACCAACCCACTACACACATTGTTAGTAATTCGGTCCAGTCAGTTCCCAAAAAAAAAAAAAAATTCAAGAATTTTTTTCAAAAAAAAGATCCGAATTCAGGTAACATTCTGGATGGCATGTGTTTGTGTTTATTGGATGGATAGATGACCTCATGCCTCGTCTTGGGAATGTTAAACTCTCTAGGGATAAAAAACTCAGCCATGTTGAGTTTTGTTTTTTTTTTTTTTTTTCCTATTTACCTACTCTCCACGATAGAGTTGCGACGGCCTTCAAGTGTTGCAACTAAATATAGTGACCTACACAAGTCAATGAATCATGATAATGTTACACTAAACATGAAAGGTACTCGGAATGGATAAAAAATTAATAATAATTATACAATAATCCTTTTTTAAAAAAAATAAATAAATAAATAATAAAGAGAGAGGGAGATAGAAGAAAAAAAAATTAAAAAAATAAGAGATATGGAACCCCGCACAGTTGGATCTCTTGAACGCCCAAGTACCCGATCTCAGTGGTCTCACTACTATGGAAACAAATAGATAACTAAAAAAAAAAACCTAATAAACAACAACAACACATCCTAACCCCCACTAATTTACGATTGGAGATCCCAGCCTGACCGGGAACGAAAATATTCTCAAGATCGACCTTTAGGCCGACAATTATTGACCAGCTCACCGGTCACTAACTAGTGATTATAGTCCCTCCAAGTAGGTAAGATGGCAGTACCTAAAAACTGATTAAATCCATGCAAGGGATCGTGACCATAGGCAATGGCCGTGTGGCTTGCGATATTCTCCGACCCACCAACTGAAAGAGACCCTCGCACGGAGTATTCCGGGAGGTTGCTTGTTTACTGCGGTGATATACCACATAGATATTCTTCTATCTTGAATGAGAATCCAAGGATGGGTGATTGCATGATTACAAACTTTCAGGACCTCCTGACCAGAAATACCTACGCCCCTGCGGTTCTCTCCTGTGCCTCCGACGACCCGTTTCACATGGAGTACAGACGGGCCAACGATGCTGTTGTCGTATCACTGGAGGAACCTTCCATCTTCCTCTCAGATAATAACCACTTGTGCATTCATATTGTGCCTCGCCGCGGAAATAAAAATTGCCACTTGGGAAATCACGAGCCCGCAACAGCTACGGAGTACTGCGAAATTGACAATTGGGCCCATACCAAGGAAACGGCGCCCGGCTATTCGGATCGGACCGTAGCCAGGCCAGGGCCCCTGAGGGCTTCCAGATCGTTACCTGTAACGGTAACTTTCTCAGTACCACTCCAACAGTACTGTGTTGGATGGCAAGGTGGCAACTGCAGCTCCTCTTTCATTTGTGCTATGCTTTGTCCTTTTTCCGTTTCTGTGTCTTCCTCGAGTTGTCACCTCATCTTAACTAGGTCAAGCCATGCATACCAGACCTGTGTAACCTAAATCTAAGGCTCAATGGTGAGAGGTCCCGAAATATGTACTATGACTCTAGGGTACCTACTTGCATGGTGTATCCCCAGATAGTCATCAGTCTCCTATACCCGTTGAGGATTAGCTTCTGAGGCTTTTAGAATGTCGCCTCAACCACTGATCTCAGCGAAATATTCGGCTCGATGGAGTCCGTTCATATCGATGACACAATGAAGCCAACACTACAATGAAAACAGGAAAAGCAACCGGCTTCCAGGCGCCGTTCCTGATATCATAATGGTAGCTCTGAGACATTTGAGCTCTACCATATCTTTCATGTGGTGGATGTCACTGCTGGCCGGCGCTCATCTAATAGGAAGACGCTATTCCAGTATGATGACGGAGGTTGTCTGTCTGAGACTCGGCAGAGCGAGCCACAGTCTGCCAGTGGGGGGTTTCTATGGAAGTTCTAGGCCTGCTCTAGAAGCCCCATAGTAGACAGACAATACGGTACATTGTTTCCTAGCTCGAGAGGTCACAAGCCCTATACAACCAGACGCAGGGCATTCTAATATTGCAGTATCGTAGGATAACTTATCTATACCTCAGGTCGTCACACATACAACCCATTCCAATGTTGTCGATCGGGTGTATGGAATACTACTCAAGGACTGTCCAACGTCAAGCTCACTACCTCATATCTCCAATTCTGTGGGGCCGGCAAATTGTGGCCGGCCGGTAGATGATACCGGTATCTAGAGGAGGGGGGAGGGGCAGAAAAAAAAATAAAAAAGAAAATACCCCCCCCCCCAGTGGACTTGTCACGCAGGGTGACAACAACAGGGCATACCCTGGTCACCCAAGGCCTACTGTGGGTGCGAACCGCTTTCCCCTTCTGCGAATAGATCGGACATAGTACTGTAGGCAAGGGGAGGCTGGCGGACAGTGACAAGATAATAGACTGGTCTAGAGATGCATGAGTGTCCAGGGTTCTTTACGACTCGATTTAGGTTCATGCAGTGGGTATCATATCCGATGTTGTAGTTCTTGGACTATCTGCGTACTATTGACTACCTCGCACCCAATCCATTGATAGGCTGAATGCAAGGATCTAGACCATGATTCACCGAGAAAAGGTCCCCCCCCCCCGAGGGGCCACCCAAGCAGGCTCAAGGCAGGACTGGTGCTTCTATGTATATCCTTATTATACAGATCTGTTGAAGATCTTAAGGTCACTGTTGTCCATGATTCTTGTTTTGCTAGTCGCTTTCAATGTGTGGAGAAAAAAAAAAAAAAAAAGGGTGAACTGGGATCGGCGTATACAGAATGCGCCCTGTTGAATGGAATCAAGCATCCAATATGTAAGCTATCTTTCACGGAAAGTGGCTTGCAGGACTGACCACAATAAGAACGCTTCGTGTGAAGGGAAAGAAGTAGATCTGATTCTGGTCAGTTTCCCCGGTAACTAATACAACAATTGACATAATAATAGACGTTGTTGGGCTGTGGAATAGGGTGAATTTCGCGTCACATGGGCATGGTCTGTGGAGTACTACTCCTAGTATGAGCTGTGGTGTGCTAATGTACCTACCTACCTAGGTACCTATAGAACAAGGCACTGCATACCATTTCAGGCAAATGGGATCCTGAAAACCAGTTTCTTGTTTCTATCCTAAGGGGGTATAATTAGATAAGCACAAAGGGCTCGTAGCTCAGTGGTAGTAGCGCTCGCTTTGCATGCGAGAGGTCAGGGGTTCAATCCCCCTCGAGTCCACCAACTTTTTGTCCCTTTCTTTTTGTTGTTCACTTAGCTTAACCATCCACCCTCCCCTCTCACCTGCAAAGCTTTGCCATGCCTGTGAGCATTGGCTGGCATTCAATTCAAGTCCACAATAAGATTGCCTACTGTATACACAGGAAAAAAAAAACATTGGTAATCTTACAATATGCCTTCTTCCGTGTAAATCATGCTTTATACATGAGAGAGACGCCTCCAGCGATTGAATGTCTTCCGGTCAAACTTAATTTGCATGACGGAAAAATGACGTCGCTTTATATAAAAGTATGCATTCGGTAGGCCATCAACTCTATTTGGGCTATGTTGGCTTGCTCCCGTCAACACCGATGGAAGTTTTTCTTATCTTGATGAGAGAGATAAGATAAAAGAAAAAAAAGTTGGTGGACTCGAGGGGGATTGAACCCCTGACCTCTCGCATGCAAAGCGAGCGCTACTACCACTGAGCTACGAGCCCTATTGACACTTCTACTAGAAGAAAATTGGCACTGAGAGAGCCCACCTTAATTAGTATTTCATTCCATTCTTCACTGTCACTCAACCTATAGGATCTCCTTGTCTATTTTCATGCAGGCCAGGTGCCATCTCAAAGTATTTCTGTAGTATGCATTGAATCACATTGTGGCTTCAGCATATCGACACACTTGTCTGGGAGGTCATGAATTTGCTGTAGTAGTTGATGTGAGATTGTATTCATTGCGCGGCGAGGCAAGCGTTATTATATATTCCCGCTATACTTCACCCACTATGCACTGCATCGTCTATGTTTATTATTTCCAGCAGTACATATTTGTCGGTTGTGTACTAGACTAAATATTGTTCTGCTCAAGGCTACGTACCTTACCTGGTAAAATACCACGCCTGGGAAAAGATACGACCCTCGTCCGATCAAGATAATATAAATATAATCTTCGACTCGTCTTTCCCGCGTAGATCAACATACAATGGTTGCATCAAATAATCGGAAGATAGTATACCACTCCAGGGTTATATACCAATCGGCTACTACCTTACCACCTATCGAGAGTTATGTACGAAGTCTAGTCAACTTAGTAGAAAGTCTGATACACACTGAGCGTATGCCTCGACCACATGACCACATCGACTTGCACTAAAGCATAGACACAGGCAGATGCACACTGTAGCAGTAACAGCCAATCGTACGATACAAATACAGAGCACGCAATAAAGTGGGGTTGGGCCACCGTATGGTCTGTAGCATCTCGGTGACGCGCCGGAGGCATATCCTGGCAACTCACGCTAGATATGAGGACCCCCCCCCCAACGCAGTAGTCCAGGCCAGACATGGAGGGGTACTTCATACGTGCAGACATATGGGACGGGGGAAGCGCTGACTGATAGCTACTAGGTGATATGGGGTAGTCATATACTCCCAAGGAAGGTACAGATTCCCAAAACGACAGATCGATGTCGATTTGTCTATCGTACACCCAAACCGTACTATGTTCAAACTCCAATCCAATCCTGGAGGTCCCAGGGCAACGCCAACTGTTTACCAAGAACAAATATCTAAAAAGCTACGAGAAGAGGGCCTTCTGCCCTACAAGATCACACCTGCGCCCACAAAGGCTGTGGAAGAGTGTCGCCCGGTTGGATCATCGCCTCCTGACGACACGCTGGCTGGGCGACAAGCCCAGCACGACTTCCCGGCGCTGGAGGATGGAATCCAACGTATGCCTCGCGGCGGGCGGGTTCCCCCACGGTGACGGACCAAGTATGCAAGCCATAGTACGAGGCAATGGAGTGGACGAGCCAGCGTCTAACAAAGTGAGTTGGTAAGCGTTGGCCTACAAGTGCAAGAGCAAAAGGATTAAACTCACCCAAACCCAGATGCTCGGTCATCGACTAAGCTCTCAAAGACTAACTTCTCCCCGTCCCGTTCTCGGTTGGCATGCATCGCCTCCCGCATCTGCTGCAGCCTTTTCTTGTGTTCAGGCGAGTCGTGCATCTGCCCATTCCTTCCTATGAACACAACCTCATCCTCGGAGTCCTCATCGGACGACGTTGGCGCATCTGCCAGGCCATCCTTCTCAAGCAAGAGCTGTTTTTCGCTCCATCTCTGGATAAAATGTCGGATGTCCTCCTCAATATCCCGAAGCATACCCCGTGCAGCACGCGCATGCTTCAGCTTGAGGCGGAGATCCTTCGGAACACGATGCTTCTCGCTATCTGTACCCTTTGCGGTCTGCTTCGAGGAGCTGTGATCTATGTGTTTGTAATGGACGTCCCAGAGAGGAGCGAGGTAGTAAGGCATCGGGTCGTGTCGAGTATACGTTGGTTCGATAGCCCAGTCCCGGGAAGATGGTGGTTCGGCCCAAGGGTTGTTCAGGAGGCGATCTTTTGTGAAAGGGCCTGTCAGTACAACATTGTTGAAGAAGCTCGCCACCCGGAGATCCGAGGTGCAAAAGGTCGCGTGGAGCAATTCCCAATAAGCGCAACTGGTCGGTCAAGACATACCATTCTCCCAGCGCTGCCTGCGACGACTCCCATCTTTGCCCTTTAACAGCGCCTCGCGCCTCTTCAAACTATCACGACGGAGTGGTTCCCGGCGCCGGAAACTGACCGAAGGGACTTGCTGTGTCTGAGTGGAAGTCTGACTGAGGATCTTGACCCTCGGAGCAGATGTATCCCCCACGCTGGGGACCGGATCATCCAGTGGGATCGATAACGTAACCGTAGTCCCCCGCAAGGCGCTGCGTCTGGAAGGGGACTCCGGACCAGCACAATGCTGGTCACCCACAGTTATGGAATCTGAGATGGTCAGGTTTTCTAGATGCGCAGCCGCCTGTTCTGACCAAGCCGAGATTGCTCGAGCTTGCTGCGGGGATAAAGTTCCTTGGGCATTCGATTGAGAGTGCAGAGTCGGGTGGATGGCCATCGCGCAGGAGATAAACCTCGGTAGGTTCTCTTGAAGCCTTTGGGGCGAGGAGTCGTGTAGATATCGGCGAAGAAAAACACGTATGAGGGGGTCGCGATTCCTGAGTAGTCTACCTTTCGTATGGGCAGCTATCGTAAGCCGGAGTTGAGAAGGAGAGGGGTCGTGAAGGTCAGAGAAAGGAGATAAGAGAGATACGAACCGGAATCTTGGATCACTCGCGCTGAGTGTCCCGGTCGCGTCCGGCGATTCTGGCTTCTTACGGGTTGAGTCACGATGGGGACACGAGCCCCAGACGCGGGACCTAATTGGGTAAGGAGCCTCTAGCCCTAGCCCTAGAGAACTCTAACAGGTAAGGTTTCCCAATCAGGAATTCATGAGACGACACGAGTCCGTGTGATTCATCCATGATGGAATATGAGTCGTACTTTGAAGGTTATACTATCATTCATTACGGGGACAGTGATTTCACATTGGCTGTCCATTCTGGGGTTTAAAAAAAAAGAAATCCAATAACCTTCACAATTGCGGTGTACATTGTACGGAGTAGATGGTGGGTGCTCACTCCTAGAGAGCTGACAGGTCTGCCCGGCAGTACTATATAGGCATTGGATCCCCTTACCGCTAGCATGATAGTTGCCCGGTTCGATGCTCAACCCAGACGAAATCACAAGGGGGCTTGTTTGAGTTGGGACGATTCACAGGCATTTGAGACTATTATCAATGGGAACAAATCTAGTTTGCACAATGGAAATAGCCAACCTTGGACATTTCCTTGTCAATGGGGCACGAACTACGGCATTTTTTGTGGGACTACAGGGCGCAATTGGTGTCCCACCTACGTAGGAGGTAGTAGTAGTAGTAGTAGCTCGGAGGCTGCAGGAACAGCTCCTTCAGAAAATGAGACAAATCCAAAATGAGACACCAAAGAACCCCAAGTGTCGGTCCCATTAAACGGTTGCCTCACCTGACAGGGGAGCTTGGAGTAAATCGATATGGGTAGTTTTGTTACCGGGCACCCATAGCTGGAAGTTTTCTCCCTTCCCATGTCCTTTCTTTTTATTATTATTATTATTATTATTATTATTATTGTTGTTTTTCGAGCGATTGAGCTTTCCTAACTACTTTGTCGAGAAGAAACAAAGGTCCAAAGTCAAGAGCAGATAAGACATTAGTGGATATTTCTTGCGGGGAGTTGACGGGGGCCGAATGAGTACAGCCACGACCAAACTCCTGTTATTTCCGACACGGTCGCAACGCGGGGTGAATCAAAAGATTATTAATAGTACTCCGGTCTTAACTAATTTACTAGTAGTGAGTTAGCCCGTGGGGTCGAGGACATCAACCTGTGATGGCTGTCGGTTTGAACAGGGAAATCAATGCAAGTGGTGGTTGGATGCGACAGGGTTCCATGACGCCAAACAACTCGCAAACAAGGCAGGGTCATTGTAGCCAGTCCCCATGTCTGTCTTAGTGTGTATGCCTTGCCGAGGGTCAAGATAGATCCCACCGACCGGGGACAGCGCATGCAATTGCAGTAGCATGTTAGTCAATAGTTACACCTTTTAAAGAAACCAATGATCGAGGATAGTTACTTCGGCATGAATAAGATTTCGGTCGCCCTGGTGGAAAAGTTTTGGACCCTACTTCGGAGTGCTTCTGACTAGTACCGTACGGAGTATAGAGTAGAGACCGACTCCACCAGAGCGGCTAATGTGCCTGCGCCTTGTGGTCATTAAGTTTGGGACAGTCTCAATCGAGGTACCCTGCTTGTGCAACTGCTACCTTATGCTACCTGATGGTCGTGCCTCCTGGCTCGGAACTTATAAGTATTCTCCAATGTCACCCATCCGCGTAAGATCCAAATCCAAGCGAATTAAAACCCCATTTTAAATCCCCGCCTTCATCATTGTTATTTTATTTATCGTCACGACACGAGAGGGCAGTCGTAGTCAGCAACGCGTGACTGGCACTCTGGTCCAGATCTCGCTGATCATTTCCCCATTTCCCCATCTCTTACACTCCCCCCCTCGATCGATCGTTAAATCATTTACATCACCGTTTGGAGAGAGAGACACGGAGCGGGTACCTTTCCAACACCCCCTTCGGCCGTCCATCAATTAACTACGGTTCCGAAGATATCTTCTCTCCCGTTCATTCCCTTGCTCTTCTGATTTAGTCTTGTCTCCCTCACAACTCCCTATTGACGGTAATTTTGTTGTGACGATTTCTTCGCCGCCAGAATGAAGATCCGAGCAGCTCTTGCGCTGAGCGCAACAGCATCTGTGGGCGTTCTGGCCTCCATCATTCCACAGCAGGCAGTGTTGAATAACCCACACATCCACCACGAAAATGAAAAATACCTTATAGAGTTGGCACCTTATCAAACGAGATGGGTGACGGAAGAGGAAAAATGGGCTTTGAAATTGGTCTGTCTCCACGATCCGTTCCGGCGTTGCGGACGGTTGGTTAGTTAACACTGGCTTAGGACGGCGTGAATTTCATTGACATCACCGAGGAACGAAACCCCGGATTTTACCCCACAGTGCATCAGGCTAGTAATGTCCGATATCCAACGAAGATGGAACATGTAGATGAGGTCGTCGGCTTGACTCGTGGCCTCGTCAAGGGCAACATGGAGCGGAATCTGGAGAAGTTCACCTCCTTCCATACCCGCTACTACAAGTCCCAGACCGGAATCGAATCGGCGACGTGGCTCTACAACCAGGTCCAGACGGTGATCGAAGAATCGGGCGCTGCGAAATATGGCGTGACCGTGAACCAGTTTGCCCACCCCTGGGGCCAGTTTAGCATTGTCGCTCGCATTCAGGGCCAATCGAACAAGACGGTCGTGTTAGGCGCCCACCAAGATAGTATCAACTTGTTCCTTCCGTCTATTCTGGCTGCCCCAGGCGCCGATGACGATGGCAGCGGAACCGTCACGATCTTGGAGGCGTTGCGTGGTCTGCTGCAGTCAGACGTCGTGGCCCATGGTGAGGCGCCGAATACGATCGAGTTCCACTGGTACTCGGCAGAGGAAGGTGGCATGTTGGGTTCCCAAGCGATCTTTTCTCGATACAAGCAAGACAGACGCGACATCAAGGCTATGCTCCAGCAGGACATGACCGGTTACATCCAGGGGGCTTTGAATGCTGGTCGTGAAGAAGCCGTAGGTATCATGATCGACTATGTCGATCGGGGTCTAACGCAATTTCTTAAGGACGTGGTTACTGCGGTAAGCCCTCTCAATCCCACCTCATTTCCACCCATACAGCCTGACTGACAATATTTCTAGTATTGCAACGTGGGATATCTTGAGACGAAATGTGGCTACGCTTGCTCCGATCATACATCGGCAAGTAAATATGGCTACCCCTCAGCCATGGCTACCGAAGCTGAGATGGAGAACACGAACAAGAAGATCCACACGACAGATGACCGGATTAAATACCTGAGCTTTGACCATATGTTGGAACATGCGAAGTTAACCATTGGATTTGCTTATGAGTTAGCGTTTGCTTCGTTTTAATCTTGGGCGGTTTCTCTAATTCTTAATCTTGGGTCATGATTCACGACTATTTATCTTGAGCAGCCAGGTGTGGTAGGCTTCGAAAATTGATTGAATGTTATCCACGAGGCTACTTGCAGGATATTAGTATAGTAAATGATTGGAGGAGTATATATAGTTAGGATAATTCTCAAACATGCAATACTCATTCGCTACACTGCCGCTAGTTTACAGTCCTGATTAACATGTGACTGGATGCCACCTTGACGTGTCCATTCTTTCAACTTCCCATTGCAATCTGTACATTATTGAAAGTTGTATCCTCCATGAAAGAGCCCCGTTCCAACCAGATCATTTCTCATCAATCATGGTCACTGCCATCATCATGGTAACTTATACACAGAACCATTTCACGGACACCATTCACACAGCGTTTCTGAACTTGATATATTATCTTCCAAATGGGAAAGCTGGAGGTATGTATCGCTGAGTGCTAAATGTATTGGAGCAGTTAATGAAATATGAATTCGTAGGACCTCCCACCCTCTTGTATTACACAAACTTCACAGCATGGTTAGACTGGGTATCTCATTACTATTGTTTAGCACCATCGGATTTCTCCATTAACCACTTCGCGATGTGGTCTATCGTTGGATGACTCCAGGTCAGGCTCGCCGGGACTAAGACTCCCAGACTCTTCTGCAGTTGCCCACGTAAATGAACGGTCATCACACTGTCCATCCCCATATTGCTCAATGGCTCCTGGCTGGCCACCTCATCGGTCTCCATCTGCAGCACGTTCGCGACACATTCTCTTACCTGTTTACGAAGCGAATCGAAGCTTTTTGTGGGGGTTGGGGGTGGAGTAAGTAAATTGCCGGAAGCACCGAATGTGGGGCTTGGTGGTGGAGTGAGGATTGGGGCGACCTTATGGATAGCAATGTCGGCAAGTAGTGGGTTGGGAAGTGGTTCGTGCTTCTCCAATGCACGGCTCCGGAGTACCACAGCGTGGTCAACGTCATACCTGGAGATGTGCATCCAGGCCTGGAAGGCCTCATCCTGTGAAATGTCCGTGATTCCCTTGGTGGCCAGCTCGGCCTTAACGAACTCGGAGCCAGCCGCCATGCCAATTTCGCGCCAGCTTGTCCACTGCATGGCGATGGTGTTATCTCCTTGGGAGCGACGATGAGTCGCGAGAGCATCGAGAAATGCATTACCAGACGCGTACGACGCTTGCCCGGGAAAACCAAAGAATTGGCCACACGAGGAGAACAAGACCATGAAATCCACTGTTTTAGGTGGGAAGAGCATATTCAAGGTGAGTGAACCTGCTACCTTTGGTGCCATGACATGTTCGAAGGAGCTTGGAGTGGCAGACAGGACATGTTCATTGTGAAGAACTCCGGCTGCGTGGACAACTCCTCGAATGGGAGGCAGGGACAGGTCATCGATGCGACTGGATAGTTGCGAGGCTGCATTCGGAGAAGATATGTCGACGGCAATTGCCTGAATAGTGGCCCCACGAGACTCCATTGACAGGATCCTTTTAAATACTGGCGCCAATGGCGAGTCCGAGTGGATAAGAGCAGCCCAGCCCTTCCGGTGGGGGAGTGCACGGCGAGAGACGAGAATGATTCGACGTGCTCCTTTCTGGATGAGGAAGTCTGCTGTTGCTAGGCCTAAGTCTCCCAGGCCACCGGTGATCAAATAGGTCCCAGAAGGACGAGGAAGAAGCGAATTCTGTTTCGCAGGCGGTAGAGCTTTGGTGCATGGTAATGGCCGCAGACGTGCAACACGTGGAATACCGTCCGAGATCCGGATGATGTCGCTATTCTGAACATATTTCATAGTTGCTAATGGGAATACTGGCGTTTCCAGATCAATTAGGGCCCCCCAGTTGTCGGGTATCTCTGATGAAATAATGCGTGAGAGCCCGTGCAAAGGTGCCTGGGCTAATGAGGTGGCTGTTTCGGCCTTAACCACGCCCTGCGTGAGTACAAAGACCCTGATTGAAAGTGTGGACGAGGAGATAACTTTCATGATACCCACAAGATCAGAGGCATATTCCTGGGAGGCAGATGGGATGCCGTCGGGACTGGAGACACGCCCTGGGATATAGGTAACTATTGTGTCCTTTTGACTCAAAACGGCTCCACTATCTACAAGTTTGGCTAACTCTGGAATGGTTAATACGACGACTGTTTGTGTTTCCCGATTTATAGAAGTCGCATACTCATTTGCCAGAACCTCGTCCCTTGAAATGAGAATAACACTGCTGATCGTTAGGGGGCTCTCGCTGTACGTCGCTGGTGGCCACGCTAACTGATGCACAAGACCTTCCAGGCTGCCTCTGTCTTCGGGCGCGCCATCAATTTCAGAAAATCTCATCGAGTTTACTTGGAGGAAGATAGTGCCGTCATCATTGCAGATACTAATATGTGCTGCATAATCGCTATCTAGGGATTTCTTGACGTACAGCCAGGCTGTTTTAGGGGGTGGCCGCTCGACTAAGATTTTGACCTCTTTGACGTGGGCAGGCATTCGAAGTTGGGGGTTGTCGAAGAATAATGTCGAAGCCACTGATGTTGCCGAGTCTAAAATTGGTGCCCATGAACTTTTGTCCCAGGGTACTTCGCCACTGCTATCGTGGGGACTCACATCCACCCGGGCGACCATCTCGTCTAAATCACCATGATGCTCGGTGACGACCCATGGGAAGCCCATAGCTGAGACCCCGACAGAAGCAAGATAGTCAATGCTGAAGTTATTTTCTAGCTTGTTATTGATGCGGGATTTGACCGCCTCGATATCAACTTTCCTGGTGGCCAGTTGTTCATCCTGTTCTACAGCCCAGTAGCTGGTCGTGTGCGTTAGCCAGCCACTGTCGCCTTCGGTACCGTTACCTTTAAGGAGGCGGGAGCACAGTCGGGACTGATTCGACTGGACAACAAATTGAACCTCACGGGGTTCACTGATAGCCACAGGTACACGCAAACAGAAGTTAGAGAGCATTCGAGCCCTAGTCCCTTGAAGAAAGGTGTTCACCAGGACTGCGGCCGGGATGATCTCACAGCCATGCACGGGATGGCTGCCCGGAAATGGTTTTGTCTGTTTGTCAATCCTGGTTTCGTAGATGATCATGCTATCACCTGCAACGCTGGTTCTATGGCCGAGCAAATTGTGTTTTTCAACATCATGCACCCTGGTGGGTTGTTCAGACGGTGTCTCGACTTGCTTGCATATTGGCCGGTGATTCCAGGTTGTTGTAGGTACGTTAGGGGCCCAGGATCCTTGCATATGATTCCAGCCAATCTTGGCCCCTTGGCAGTGAAGCTGGGCCATGCTGTAGAGGATGGTTTTCTCTGCTGGTGTTTCACGCAACATCGTGCTCGTAACAGTAAAGTCACCAACACCAATGTCGAGCAACGTTTCCTCAATTGAATGAGAGACTATACGATGCGATGACACCTCCAAGAATAGTCTCATCCCATCTTCTGCAGCCGCAGCTATAGCTGAAGTTAGCTTCACTGGATTGACCATGTTATTCAACCAATAATGGATGTCGCGATCCACATTGCTGCGCGGATTACTTTCCGAGGTAGAATAGATTGCTACCTTTGGCTGTGCGGAAGAAACACAGCCATCCAGGGCTTCTGCTAGAGGATCCATAAGCTCATATAGCATCGGGTGATGAAATGCAATGTTGGTGTCTACACGGAATGTTTTGACACCTTTTTGGTTCAGATTCAGAGCAAAAGCTTCGATCTCTTCGCTTGGCCCCGAGACAACACACGAGGATGGAGACGAGTCGATTGCCACCACAAGGTTATTAGAATTTATTTCAATTGCCACTTGTTCAAAGGGGGCACGGACTAAAACCATAGCGCCAGCTCCCATGAAACGGCGGTAAAGCTTTGCACGTCGAGTGACAATGAGGGTGCCTTCAATTGGACTAATGCACCCTGCAGCTACTGACGCTGCAATTTCTCCAACTGAATGGCCTATGACTGCATTGCAGCTCACACCTAGGGAGCGCAGCACCTCATTCAGTCCTATTTGCATGAGGTAGGTCAAAACTTGAACTTGGTCTGAGCCACCAAGCACTCCCATCTCCATAGCATTGATGGCTGAAAATCCCATCTCCTCCTGTACAAGTGCCTCGACCGATTCAATAATATTCCGAAAGGCTGGATATTGAACAAGGTCCTTGGCCATATCTGTCCACTGGGCGCCGTGACCTGAGAAAACCCACACCACAGGCCGGTCAATACCTTCTGGTACTCCACCAGACGTGGTCCACTTTGTAGGTGTCTGGCGGACAAACGCATCAAGTTTCCCAGCTGCATCATCATGGCTTTCGACGACAAAAGCTGCTCGATATTTATGATGGCTACGACGTGTTCCTAAGGTGGCTGCCACACACCTGAGATCATTCTCCTTTCCAACGGTGGAAATCCACTCAGCTTGTGTGGCTGCCTGGGCTTCAAGTGACATTCTCTGCGGTGCTGAAAGAAGTAGGACTTGTGTCTCTTTCGGCCATGACTCCCTTGAGTCGATGGGTGGTGGATTTCTTTGGATATATTGCTCAATGATTCCGTGAGAGACTGTACCGCCATATCCATAGGAACATACGCTTGCACGACGTGGGGTTCCCGAGCGAGGCCAATCTTCAACATCTTGCACCACCCGTATCCCTTCACTCCAATTCACTCTGCTGCTTAGTGTCTTCAAATTAGTTTGAGGGGGTAAGATGCCTTTCTGTACGGACATGACCGCCTTGATGAACCCAACAGCACCCGCACCCGCTTCAAGATGCCCAACGTTTGGTTTCACAGACCCAATGTAACATGGTTTCTCTGGGCTTCTACCCTTTCCATAAATAGTTGAAATCGCGAAAACTTCTGTTGGGTCTCCCACGGGTGTTGAGGTCGCATGGGCCTCCACATAGTTGATGGTTGATGCGTCAACTCGAGCTACATCTAGGGCTTTCCTCGCCACCAGCTCCTGCGCCTTCTGATTTGGGGCCATGATTCCATTTGTGCGCCCATCTTGAGCAACCGCCGTCCCTTTGAGGATAGCCAGGATATGGTCACCATCCTTAACTGCTTCTGCCATATTCTTGAGGATAACCACGGCAGCTCCTTCACCACGACCATAACCGTGGGCTGCGTTATCAAACGAGCGGCAACGACCATCGGAGGATAAAGCACCGGCTTTATTAAGGGCACTTGTTAGAGCTGGGCCGAAAATAGCGTTTACCCCTCCTACAATAGCGACCTTGGACTCTCCACTCAGGATGGCTTGTCTTCCCAGATGGATGGCGACCAGTGAAGATGCACAGGCAGCATCTACTGCAGTACTTGGGCCCAGCAGATTCAAATGATAAGATATTCGATTGGCAACACCACAATAAGCGGTACCTATCCCCATCCACGGTTCCACGTGGGGCAAGTCTTCTAGGAGCAGCTTTCCATAATCATCTGAGTTCACACCCATGAAGACGGCAGCGTCAGACCCAGATAGGCTACTAGAAGGAATACCTGCGTTCTCCAATGCTTCCCACGCCACTTCTAGAGCAAGGCGCTGCTGGGGGTCCATCTGCTCTGCCTCCTTGGGCGAAATACCAAAAAAGCTTGCATCAAAGTTCTCCAAATCCTCCAGAAAATAGCCGCGATGGGGTATTTTCTCGATACTTTTTGCATTCCGTGTATTCCGCCGGTATGGCTCCCACCGCATGCTTGGTATCTCACTTGAGGCGTCAATTTTTTCGAGGATTGACCGCCACAGCTCTTCAGGAGTGTTATTACGCCCGGGTAGACGGCATCCCATGCCTACCACCGCAACACCGCGTGAGGTATCCTGGAAGGTATTAGCACGACAATTTCCGATACGACCCATTTATTCGGGGGAGATAGTTCTCACATTGTCCTCCATCTGGACTCTTGTTATATCGCTTAAAATGAAACAAATGTTGCGTATTCCAACCAACCAAATATATACCGTGGTGTTTTGAGCTGGTATAGTTCTTTCTTCAAATATAGTGGTCCTAGGAGTAGACCGGGTATCGATGGGCAGAAAGGATGTTGGAATAAGGGCCATAAAGCAATCTTTACAACATTATATATAGTGGGTAAGTCTTGCCCGAGTCGCGGGCCTTGAAAACCCCACACTATGTGCCGTGCGAGATATTCCAACCAGGTTAGATGAACAAATTCGTGTCAATGAAATTTGCTAGCCGCACTGTCTAAGTCTCTAGCACAGTAAGTGACTGCCTCCTTGCTGCAGGGAACGAGAATATTTACGAATCACGGTTTTAGGCTTCTCTCAAAGTTCACATGGTATACCTAGCAGTTTGGACCTGGGGCGGGATCTTCTACCTAGCATGAACAAAAATTTGTGATGGATGGATTGCAATGCATGCGGCTTTGGCTTTACTTTCGTCACCGACTGCTGCAATTGGAGCTGCCAAGTCATAAACTATAACTGGCACGTTTAGGTGCTGGATATTAGAGCAATTGCTTATCGTGATATAGGTCATATGCACCAAAAAGCTAGCATCTATGCGAAAGGCAAGACTACTGATCCACCCCAAAGCCCGCCCTGAGCCAGTTCATTCCCTTAATCACGCCTCACCGGCAGTTGGCCATCTGTTCTCGACACTTACCCAGGAGAGCAAGCAGGCAGGGAGAACAAGAAGTCTCACCTGCCATCACGAGAAGATGCCAGAAAGGGAACTTCGGTAATGCAGGGCGATAGAAACGGAAATATTTAAAACATTAAACAAAGGAGTCCGTCATTGAGGCCCCTGAAGGATGCAACGTACCCTCTTCATGTAGATCAAGTAATAGTACTGGGCATGATATCTCCCACTTAGGGTCTGCCTATCTGACAGCTGTGCATCATTGTAGTACATGGCCCCACGCTCCCTGGATACGTGTCAGGCAACCAGAGATCCACATCAAAGGCCGCAGGGGGGCAGGGGATAGAGGCGGTAATATGATTCTTGCTCAAGGTCCCTTAACAGCTACCATATACCTAGAGAGGGGTAGTATCGATCTGGTTTTGGTGGTAGTTGCCTTAAATAACCTATGCGATTCGCTGCCTGCGGTGGACGAGCTAGGATGGCTTGCAAATCAACAGCGTGGAGCACTCGGTGGAGACAGTCTAGCGTATGCCCCAGTACGTGAAAAGCGAAGGAGGGATTTCAAATTTGTAAAGGGTACTTTAGATTCGAACTTTACGCTAGGTCTAAGTTGCATCATCTGTTTCTTTGTTGCATATGTGGGCAGTCGCCTTGATCGGGCATCAAATAACCATTGGTGTTGCATTCATTATGAACAACAAAACCTAGAAAAGAAGAGATGAAGAAGAAGAAAAGGGAAACCGGATAGGTGATAAAAGAGGGAGAGGGAGAGAAAGCACTGGGGAACAAAGAAACAGGAGCGCGGACTACCTCTGTTATTGTCCAGCATGAAGAACCCTGACAACATATGCCAGGGGTTTTTTCTTATCAAGTATTGGAGGGACATTCTACCGAAATCTGTAGTGGAGCGTGGATACCTCATGCAGGCTTCATGTGCAATGAGGCATCTAGACCAGTCTTCAGATGGATCAGGAGAGGAGCAACCTACTATGAGACTAAGAGGTACTACCTAATGGGTCATGTGGTTCCTTCTAGGTACGAACTCTCTGAATCGCTCTATTATTGCCCAGGTTCAACTTCCCTCCCTCCACCCCCCGCTTTAAACCTTAGAGGAGCGAAAAATACTATACATAACCGACATACCGATATCTCAGGAAAGCGATGGCGAGTCTGTCGTTAAAAACTTTCGTGGCTGTTACCCTTGCTGGAAGGAGTTGCATCTCTTTCTTCTTGAACCTTAATGACTTGTTATTGTCAAGTTGACTCTGATCATTCTCTCGGGACCCAACGTACTCAAATACCGGCACGACCCAACGTTATGTTAATACTTCTCGGGTTAATGTGTCTTTGCGCGGGTATCCGTGTCGCCCGAACGTATTGGAGATTAAGGCACTTCCCGGGTCCGCTTGTAGCGCGATTTACGGACCTAGGAAGGCTTTGGTGGGTCAAGTCCTCTCGCTCGCATCACTACCATATGGGTTTACACAATCGCTACGGTCGATATGTTCGGTTAGGGCCAAATATGATCTCTATCTCGGATCCGGATGCCATTGCGCTGGTATATCCGATTCGGCCTGGGGTTCCAAAAGTGAGTAAGATACAGATCCAAGATACCCTGTTTATGTATCACGTGGTGGTATCTGTGCTGATGGGGATGAGCCTGTCAAGAGTGACTTTTATCGGTCAATGATGCCATATACCCGGAAAGGCCGCTCATTGCCGCTTGTGTTCAATACCCGGGACGAAGCCCTCCATAAGAGACTCAAGACGCCTATTGCACACCTGTACTCCTTGTCAAATATCCTGACATTCGAGACATTTGTCGACGAGGTTCTTGAGATCTTGTTTCGTCAGTTGGAGGAGCGATTTGTCCCCGGTCAGGTGACATTCGATCTCGGCCATTGGTTGCAGTACTTTGCATTTGACGTGATGGGAACCATGTCCTTCTCTCGGCGATATGGATTCCTAGAGAAGGGGCGAGACGACACGGGTCTGCTTTCGGCCATCTGGGCTTTTATGAAGGCCGCTGCACCGGTGAGGTCGAGCAACCACTGCAGCCATAGAACAGATCTAGCTAACTTGCACTAGGCCACGCAGATGCCATGGTTTGATTTGGTGTGGAATAAAAGCCCCATCGTCGCTATATTTCGAACTCCACCAGCTGAGCCGATCCTGAATGTCGTGCTATCAAGAATCAACGAACGACGAGAGGAGCTCTGCGATACTACGAGTACTTTGGAGAAGGCAAATGAAAAGGATTTTCTGTCCCGGTTCATGCATATCCAGTCGAACAGCGACACCATCCCACCCTGGTGAGTGCGTCGTGGAGAAATAATTCACTCCAGCCTAAGCTGACCCAAACAGGGCTGTGACGGCGTGGTCATTTTCTAACGTGATTGCGGGCTCTGACACGACCGCTGTGGCCATGAAAACGCTGTGGCATAACTTGCTCTTGCATCCAGTGACTATGCATCGCCTGCGCGAGGAACTTGTTCAAGCCCAGCAGCAGTCGAAGCTGTCTTGCCCCTTCCCGGCATGGAACGAGATTTCTGGACTCCCATACCTCAATGCTTGTGTCAATGAGGCGCTCCGGATACATCCACCATTCTGCCTCCCCTTCGAACGAATTGTTCCCGCAGAAGGGACAACTATCGGCGGCCGTTTCTTCCCCGGCGGAACGGTGATCGCTATGAACCCGTGGATAATCAACCGCCATCGGCCAACGTTTGGTGAAGATGTGGACGCCTGGAGACCTGAAAGATGGCTCGAGGATCCGGTTCGCACTCGGCTCATGGAGAATACTCTTCTCAGCGTGAGTTCCTAATGCTATCCTTGACACTAACGGAGTATAACGGCCAATTTTCTAGTTCGGCGCGGGGAGGCGGGTGTGCCTGGGCAAAAACATTGCGCTGTTAGAGCTGAAGAAACTTACTTCTGCCCTTGTGCTTCATTATGAGGTCTGCAATGCTTTGAATTTCCCTGAATAATTTACGGAAGATATCTAACTAGGTACAGTTGGAGATCGTAAACCCGGAGAAATTCCAGTCCCAGAATTTCTTTTTCTTCAAGCAAGAAGGACTACATGCGGCGGTCAAGAGACGGTCCAAGGTATACCTTCCTCATTAAGTCTTGCACCAGAGGTAGCAGATCGACGGGAGTAGCATGGGGTGGGAAATTGCTGGAGAGGCACCGCTATTCCTGTCGAAAAGAGAGTTGTGCATACTACTAATACATGGGAATCTATAGTATGCACTCGGGGATGAACTAGTGAGTGGATGATGCTTTTCGGGAAGGTGGATATGTTTACCTAGGTCGATGTATCATACCATACTGTACAATACGATCAAAGATTGGGCTATGACGGCGCTATGCCCGAAGTAGGCACGCTAGACCAGGCTTGGCCGACCGCAGGGTATCCCAGTTTCGTATTGCAAAACCACATTCCATTCGGTCAGTGACTCAAATTCATCGCCACGACATTTCCCATCGAGCCTCCTTGGAGGCTTCATACGTCTCATTAGAACCTAGGCTTTTTCTGCCAGGGGATTTTTTTCATTCACCTAATTGACACCTTCATTTTGTGTGGCTCAATTGGAGTTTCGTTCGTCCGAAACCCCAGTTTCAGAACTCCGATCGCGAGGTAGAGGTCCTGACTTGCTAAGCTTCGAAATAGAGTTGACACTCAGCTGTGTCTGATTTTTCAATCCACCATACCTGCAGGACTCAATTGTTTCCCGGTACATACTTCGACTATTTCCGAACTGCTGGACAGTTGCTTCTGATCTTGACCTACATTTTGAGGGATTATTTGTAGTAGAGACTTTTGGAAAAAAAAAAATATGGAACCAACACATCCTTACTCGAAGGAGCTCGAGATTGCTTGCCTAACCGTCCAACGAGCGGCCCTGTTGACGAAGAAGGTGCTCGACGCTGTCGACAAAGGGGCCTTGGACAAAAGCGACTCAAGCCCCGTGACCATTGCTGACTTTGCTGCCCAAGCATTGATCATTGCAGCAATTCATCAGGCCTTTCCGGAAGATGACATTGTGGGCGAGGAGGACTCTAAGGCTCTTCGGGCGAACGAGGCCCTGCTTGAACGTACTTGGGAACTCGTCTCTTCCATCCATCTTGACGATGAGACGAGTGAGGCGCGCCTGTACTCCCCGAAGAACAAGGAGGAGATGCTCGACTTAATTGACTTGGGCGCCCAGGGCACCTGTAACCGGGAGAACCGGTCATGGGTGCTGGACCCGGTGGATGGCACCGCAACGTTCATCAACGGACAGCAGTATGCGGTTTGCCTAGCACTCGTAGAGAACGGGGTCCAACGGCTTGGTGTCTTGGGAGGGCCCAATCTCAATTTTGAAACGGGTCGTATGCATGAGGATATTGTGGATCGGGATGGGTATGGGTATCAACTCTTCGCCGTTGCTGGTCACGGGGCATTCATGCGGAAAATGGGTACTGGGGCCCTGCTGCCCGCTCATCGAATCGATGCCAAGCCTCAGATCACCGACCCTAAGGATCTTGACTTTGTGGATTGCGTGGCGGCTACCTCTTCGAACATTGTCGCGCATGAACGCCTTGCGTCCCACCTTGGAGCGCCGTGGCCACACACGACGGACCTGTGGGCGGCCCAGTTGCGATATGTCGCCATTGCGGTGGGTGGCTGCAATACTTTGATCAAGATCCCACGCAACGCATCCTATCGATCTAAATTGTGGGACCACGCTGGAGGGATGTTGATTGTGCAAGAGCTCGGGTGTATCGTCAGCGATCTTGCCGGCAACCCGGTGGACTGCGGCCTCGGCAGGACCCTGGCTGGTTGCTATGGAATGATAGTGGCGCCGGCCTCCATTCACGGACGGCTGGTTGAAGCTGTCAAGCAGATTATGTAGATAAAAGAACACGAATGTGAAGTTTCCGTTGGCTCATTTACTTTCCGTTTATTTTCTTTTATTTTGTTTTATATGTTTTATCAGTGTTAGTTTTAGTTTTTAGTACTTAGTTTCTATTTTTTTTTAATTTTTATTTATTTATTTATTTATTTATATTTTATATTTTATTTTAATTTTTTCTCTTATTTTTATTACATCAGACGGTGTAGAAAAAAGGTTTATGGGCTTTTTGAGGACTCGTCGTTGGCCTTGAACAATGACGAGTCACCAACCTTGACCTTGAACTTGGAGTAGGGCCGTGCACGGGGATCGACCAACGTGGGGATTGGGGGAAAGTTGGGTTCATGCGTATTTTCCCGTTTATTGATTTGATGGACCAAATTTTTTTTTACCTTTGTTCACTTTCATTTTTCTTCTTTCTTCTTCTTCTTTCTTTTTATTATTATTATTATTCTAATTTTTTTTTTATTTCTGTCTGGGTCTTGGATGATGGCATGATCTCTTCATGACTAGGCCCATGACGTCATGACCCATACCATGCCACCACCGGGTAAAATACAGGATACAATACCGTCTGGGGGGGAAGTGGAAGAGGAAGAAAGAACGAACGCTACAGAAAAAAATATAAAAAAAGAAAAAGAAAAAAAAAAGAGGAAAAAGAAAGAGAAGACTCGAGCCATTGCGATGAACACGAAGCAAAACTATACCCGAACGGTCCAAGGGCTGGTGGGAAGGTTGAACCCAAAACCGGGAGTGGGAAGTAGTCGTAGTACTAATTCGCACCTACGAGTACGAGGAGTTCGTTAGTAGTTCGCGGAGGGAGAACGTCAGAAGATCTGATGAAATGCGGGGCTACCATGACCAGGGACGACTGTCCTCATATAATTATTATATTATATATGGAATCTATCACTCCGGGGGTTATTCTGGGACCTTCCTCTCATCTCTACCCCGCCGTCGTACATGATACCACCCACTACTATCCAACCGTAGTTTTGGAGTACTAGATACATACATACGTCCATCCGTACATACATACACATTGTGATGGCTTCCTGTAAGTGATGTTTGGGAGAAACTCCGCCGCTGCCCCCTCTCTGCTAACCGCATCCCTTGGTCAAGATAATCCATTTTCTAGACAGGAGTCGCACGGAGCCTATTCCCTGGGGTCTTACCGTCTGCTGGTGCCTTTATCATGGTTACTGGTGGTCGTGGTCGGGATCTACTATACCATCCATGCCCCCGCCGATGGCCATGGCATCTTCGACCAGGCCAATCGCCATATCACGCCGTTCAGTCAGAGCACAACGGTTACAGGAGTTTACTGGCATGTCCCCCTCCCCCTCCCCCCAATATCGCGCCCCCTTTCCTACGATTGCGAGTCTTTATATACATACTAACCCTTGTCCAACGGAAATATCAAATGCGCAAGTTGGCTAACTTCGATGCCGTAGGATCCTTCTCTTAATCTCCCAACTCAGCTATGTCTACCATCTTTTCCATAGAGATTCCTCGATCGTGACGGCGACTGCCAACGTCGGTGCGCATTTTATTCTCAACAACCTATTCATCTTCTTCTGGATCCTCCTCTGGACTCGGGGCCACTTTTGGGGTTCCGAGGTTATCCTGATCTTCCACTTGATCAACCAGCACACAACGTACTGGCGACACCGTGCAGCGCCGCCGTTGGTGCATCTGTCCGCCATCGCGGGGCCTTTTGCCTGGACGCTGATGGCGCTGTTCTGGAACGGTGCTGTTGCCGTGCATAGCAACTCGCTGCCGGCGAGGATCGTCGCGAATGTCTTCATCTGGGTAATCTTCCTCATCGGAACCGCTCATATCACAGTGGGGCAGGATGATCTCCTTGGCTACTGCTTGAGCCTTTTGTTCCTCGGTGAGTACTACAGATCGTCCAGGAGGGTCGGCACCTGGAGAAACAGCTAACCCCAAAGCAGGATTGGCCCTGAAGCAGATTGCGGTCAAAACTATTGCCCTGCAGTGGATTTTTGCCTTTGTTATCTTCGCAGTCTTCCTGACGGAGTCGTTCTATATCAGTGGCACTAAATATACCGGTCGCGACGTTTTGTTCCGTAGACTCGCCCACCCAGAAGCCGCGGATCGGGAACGAGAACCACTGCTCAACGAGGAGCCCGGAGCGACGGCCTAAGGGTGGATCGCTCACAACACCCTTGAGTGCCGTTAGGGGTGATTGAAATTTGTATCCCAAATTGGTTTTTCGTGTTTTTCTGTTCGGCTTAACTGGGATTCAATTGGAATTGGACGATGCACGCAGTCTCGAACCCCACTCTTTTTTTTTTTTTTTTTTGTTTCCACTTGATTTTCGCTTCTGGGCCATGTCTTGTGCTGGAAATTGATCGACTCTAAATCCTTAATGCTGTATGTAATATTGGACTGGGATGGTTCCGTGGGATCTGACATGAGGGTGTTTTTATCTATCTGTCGAACAAACTATTTATCTTCTTTAGTTGTGGTCACTGCCGCCGCTAAAGCATTCAATCTAATCAGGTGCTCCACCCGGATTGTTTTGGGTGCTGTACAACTCCATCAGTCTATTTACTCCTGCTCTGGTATGGCTGAGCATCCAAGCCAATGTGACTCGAACGGTGACTGGGGATTAATTTCGTTTCTCATTAAACATGTCTCGAAGGGCAATGGAGGGGATTGGCAAACTTCACTGCAAGGACGGCTGACGGCTGGGATTCGTCCCAGCGCCCGTTGCCTGGGCGACAGCAGTGCCTCCACGCTGCTCCATTCATGGCGATCAGACTAAAAGGCCGGTATCCATGGGAAATCGCCAGGTACGGGGCCTGGATTTAATTTACTAAATTTCTCCCTCCTTTGACGCGTGTGATATTGACGTCTGTACCGCGACGGGGTTTGTTTATGAACAGACCATCATCCACCCCGATTGAACCACCATCTAAGAGATCTTGGAGATAGATTTGCACATCCATCTTCTACCGCACTGTGACTTCAGAAGTCTTATCCTGGAGGGGTGAAACATTCCGGATTTGTTTACGTACCCCGGAGCAAGATCCAGAAGGTCTCCTGCTGTGAGTTACATTCCTGAGTGACCATTTCGAGTAAAAAGTACATGGCAGAGTCATCTGATCTAACGGCTGGTTGCCTCCCAGATTCCAGCTTATCGCTGTAGGCTCTCCAATTGGCCTTTGCCCTCAGATTGGGGTGCTGTGTCTGCACGGCCGATAGAAACGTTTCCGAATTCTGACGCACCCACTCGCTCTCTCAATTGATCATGAGAAACTGATCCTGCAGCGGCTACAACTATGAATCCCAACTCGTCGCACATGTACCCGCCGGCGCCGAACTATGAGGAAGAGCCTCCAGCATACGGCTATGGAGGTCCGTACCTCCCCGAGAACGAATCCCCTCGGCATGCCGCGCCGACAATGCGATTGTTGCCCACGAGCACTACGACGGGAGATGACGACTTCCGGGAAAACGTGGGGAATACTTCGGCCTACCACTACGGCGAGGCGTATGAGGAGGAGGAAGAAGATTCTCCGTAAGTTATGCAGCTGTCATGTTCTGCCCGCATGCCGATTACTCCATTGGAATCCGACCCAACGGTTTCTGTTGCCCAGCTCCCTCGCCCTTGTTTGTGTCAAGCCAATGGTGGCTCGGGGGTGCAACCAGTGCAAGTCGTCCGCTGGGGGAAACAAGGAAAGCCACCGGAGTACTTTGTTTCCACAACGCAGATGATATATGCACGGTTGCCCCTCTGTCGTCTTTTTTTGGTCGTGGGAAAGTCTTAAGAGCTCCATGCCCGAGTCTTAGACGATAACCCAGAAGACATCTTGTCTGCGTCTTTCACCATGGCACGACAGAGAAGAAAGAGATTTAACGCTCGCATCCCTCGTAATAGGACGGACCACTCGAGACAATTCTCGTACTACCAGTATGCAACGGAAGATGCGCCTTCGCGACCCGCGTCCAGCATGCGGAACGCTCCGAATATCCCCCCACCCGCAACGTCGATGGCTGATGTGCCCGAATACTCACCACGCTCCGGCTCTCCCAACCGACCTTGGTCTCCCAACCGCGTAGGCGAGTGGGCTAGAGCCCCACGACCCCCGTCCGTTTTGAGCTCGCAATATGAGCGAGCCGACCTCAATGGCAGTCCACGCCCAGGCACGCCGAGTTCGAGATATGGGGGCAGTCCGCGACGACCGTTGCCACCTGCCCCGTTGTTCACGGCGCCACGATCTACGATGGGAGGGCAAGATACGAGCATCGACATTGGCGATCCGGACGACGACGTGTTCGGTGGTGGCGGAAGGACGATTCACCGTCATGGCCAACATGGCAGTGTTCATTCCTTCATGAGCGAATCGACCATGATCACGGACGAAAAAGACGCAATGAACAAGATTGATCTGGACGAGGATGACGAAGCGACGGGAATGGTGGATCCTAACCTGCATTATGGACCTGCCCCAGAAAAGCAGAGTCGTCGAGGTGTTCGCGAGGCTCTGATGATCAAGAAAGAAGTCCAGCTGGTCAACGGTGAACTGATTCTGGAGTGTAAGATTCCGACCATCCTCCATAGCTTTCTGCCGCGTCGAGACGACCGAGAATTCACCCATATGCGGTATACCGCCGTGACCTGCGACCCCGACGACTTTACACAGCGAGGATACAAGCTGCGCCAGCAGGTCGGCACGACCATGCGTGAGACGGAACTGTTTATCTGTGTGACTATGTACAACGAGGATGAGATCTGTTTTACCCGGACCATGCACGGCGTGATGCGAAACATCAGTCATCTTTGCTCCCGCTCGAAGTCACGAACGTGGGGAAAGGACGGATGGAAGAAGATCGTGGTCTGCATTATTGCAGATGGCCGTAAAAAGGTCCATCCGAGGACACTCAATGCGCTGGCAGCCCTGGGTGTGTACCAGGAAGGTATCGCTAAGAATATCGTCAATCAGAAGCAAGTCAATGCGCACGTCTACGAGTATACCACTCAGGTCTCTCTCGACCCCGACCTGAAGTTCAAGGGAGCCGAGAAGGGCATTATGCCGTGTCAGGTCATCTTCTGTCTGAAGGAACATAACAAGAAGAAACTCAACTCGCATCGTTGGTTCTTCAACGCTTTTGGTCGCGCCCTCCAGCCGAACATCTGTATCCTTCTGGATGTGGGTACTAAGCCGTCGCATACTGCCCTGTACCACTTGTGGAAAGCGTTCGATCAGGATTCCAACGTGGCCGGAGCAGCCGGCGAGATCAAAGCCGGCAAAGGCAAGGGCATGCTGGGGCTCCTGAACCCGCTGATTGCAAGTCAAAACTTTGAATATAAGATGTCCAATATTCTGGATAAGCCGCTGGAGTCCGTGTTTGGATACATTACCGTGCTGCCCGGTGCGCTCAGTGCCTATCGCTTTTTCGCGCTGCAGAACGACGCCGAAGGCAACGGGCCGTTGAACCAGTACTTCAAGGGAGAGACGCTACATGGCAAGGATGCGGATGTATTCACGGCTAACATGTACCTGGCTGAAGATCGTATCCTCTGCTGGGAGCTGGTGGCCAAGCGAGAAGAAAGATGGGTCCTACGATTCGTCAAGAGCGCAGTGGGAGAAACCGACGTTCCCGATAACGTTCCAGAGTTCATCTCGCAACGACGACGGTGGCTGAACGGTGCGTTCTTCGCCGCGGTGTACTCCATCGTCAACGGAAAGCAGCTGTGGAAGACCGACCATTCCCTGCCGCGCAAGATTCTCCTCCAGATCGAAGCCGTCTACCAATTTGTCCAGCTCCTTTTCACGTATTTTGGATTGGTCAGTTGCCCAGGATTCAAGTGATGCGTGTGTGAGACTGTTACTGACCGACATGTGCTAGGCCAACTTCTACCTGGCGTTCTTCTTCATCGCCGGGTCACTTTCAGACCCGAAAATTGACCCCTTCGGCCATAGCATGGGCAAGTGGATCTTCATCATCCTGCGCTATGCCTGCATCTTGGTCATGTGCCTGCAGTTCATTATCTCCATGGGTAACCGTCCGCAAGGGTGAGTGGCCATGTCCGCACTGTCCCGACCGTTTCTTCGCTAACCGTTTCTCAGAGCCAAGAAGTTGTACCTCTCGGGAATGATCGTGTACAGTATCATCATGGTCTATACCATATTCTGTACGCTCTACCTGGTTATCCTGGAGCTGATCGCGAAAACCGGAGGAGACGTTGACCTCCCCGTCAGTGACGGGCTCTTTATCAACATCGTGGTGTCGCTTCTGTCGAGTGTCGGCCTTTACTTCTTCTCCTCCTTCCTGTACCTGGATCCGTGGCATATGTTCACGTCCTCAGCGCAGTACTTTGCTCTCTTACCCAGCTACATCTGCACGCTGCAGGTGTATGCATTTTGCAATACGCACGATGTCACATGGGGTACGAAGGGAGACAACGTGATCAACACCGACCTGGGTGCCGCGCGTATCATCAACGGGTCCATAGTCGAGGTCGAAATGCCTTCGGAACAACTCGATATCGACAGTGGTTACGACGCTGCCCTACGCAATCTCCGGGATCGCGAGGAGGTGCCCGAGCCGCCGGTCCCGGAAAGCCAGCTGCAGGAGGACTACTACCGGGCGGTCCGGACGTACATGGTGTCCATCTGGATGGTTGCCAACGTCATCCTGGCGATGGCGGTGTCCGAGGTGTACGGGGTGGACTCGGGCGGCACCAACATCTACCTTGCCATCATCCTGTGGTCCGTGACGGGGCTGGCGTTGATCCGTGTAATCGGTTCGACGACGTACGCTATCTTGCACGTGGTGCAGAAGATCGTGGAGGGGAAAGCCAAGTTCGATGCGGGCAATCTGGCGCATGGCACTGGCAGTGCGACTCCCAGCGCGGTCAACGGCAGCACGGTGCAGTATGGCGGCGGCGGCACGTTCAGGGATAAGTTCACCGAGGCGAAATGGGGGATGAAGGAGCAAGTGGGGAAGGTAATGTTCTGGAGGAAATGATTTATGTTTCTTTCTTTTTTTTCTTTTTTCTTTTTCCTTTTTGCTATGTGGGACGGGGACTTTCGATGAAAATATTGTCATGCCCCCAACGGTTACGGCTTGTATGTACTTGATGATGGATGGATCCATGGTATAATGATGTAAATGCAATTCTTTTTCCTAATGATTGAATAATTATCCCATATCCTGTGCCCCTTGATTAGTCCCTCACCACCGCTACATACAGTATGGTCTCATGTCGGACGGGGGTCGAGGTATGAATGTGCCGGATCATCACAATTTGGCCTTCTCCTCCAGCCCTCGAACCGCCTCCTCCACCACCTTCGCCGCCGCAATGGTCTCCTCATCCTTAAAATGTCTGCCGACGACCTGCAAGCCCACGGGGGCGCCGACAAACCGACCAGGATCCACGCGCCACTTCCTCCATTCCCTCTCCTCGACCTCATTCCTCGCCACCCAGTCAACATCAACACCAATATCCCTCTCCTCCACCGCCATCCCGGACGGAAACACCACCGCCGGTAGGTCAAGGACATTCCACACGGCCGTATAGTTCCAATACTGCGCCTCAGACAACATAGGCGCAACACCCACATACGCAGGACACAGAATGAAATCCACCCCGGCGGCTTTCATCCGCGCATGGTATTCGTCGCGGTACTCGTCCCGCGCTACGTTCAGTGCCCATGCTTCGGATATAGACAGTGGCGTTGGGTGCGCGTATGAAAATGCCCATTTTGTTAGTGGTAGCGTCGGTTCGTTGGTCTGTGATAGGAGGGCTTTCTGGGAGCTTGCTGTGTCTGGGAAGTAGAGTTTGGACTGTGTGGAGTTTAGTTTAGTTTTTCTTCCTTAGTTATGTGTTCTCTTTTCTTGTTCTCTCTTTCTTTTTTTATTTTTTTTTTGGGGTGTCCGGATAGGAGAAAGAAAGAGCCCAGACTTACGATGATGTCCCAGCCATGGCTGTGTTTGTATGCCTCCCAGTCGACTACTTTGATACCCGCTGCTTGGAGCTTGCTTTTGGCGGTTTGCAGTGCTCGCGTTACGGGAGGATGGGGACGGACCGTCCTGTGTTTCTCGTTAGCTGGTGTATATATATGCCTCTCTCTGTGTGTGTGTGTGTGTGTGTGATTCAACGCATTGCAGCCTTCAAAATACTTAGAAAGAAACGTACCCGTCCTCCCACATGATTCCCACAGTGAACTCCCTGTTCTCCTTCACTCTCCTCCACGGAAGAGGCACTAAGGAGGTCTCAATATCCCACGGCTCGGCATCCAGAACAGCCCTTTGGAACAGCTCCAGATCGTCTAGACTCTGCGCTGCCAGCGGTCCCACAACGCCCAGGATGGCCTCCTGACCGGGTTCGGGCGCCTTAATCCCCGAGCAGGGGTTGCGCCGCATTGTCGGCCGCAGCCCGTATGCATTGCAGAAGGCCGCGGGGGCTCGGATCGACCCTCCAATGTCCGTACCTATGCCTAGCGGAGCGCATTTGAATCCCATCGATGCGCCTTCTCCGCCGGACGAGCCGCCCGGCGTGAGGGTGCGGTTGTAGGGGTTTGTCGTCGTGCCGGTCAGATTGTTGCTGCAGCAGAGGTGCTATTCTGGAGTTAGATATATATGGCTGAGCACGTAGGCAGAAGGGTGTGCACTGTATACCATGAGAGACTGGGGTTGGTTTGTGCGGACGTGGAAAATGGCGCCTGCTTTGCGAAGACATTGCAGGATGAGGGCATCTTCCGGCGCGATGTCGTTTACCCTGTGCTTGTGCGTTAGTGAATTTTGCTCCTGTTTTTCTTTTTTCTTTCTTTTTCTTTGTGTGATTATGTCGACATACCATGCCACGTAGCCGCCATTACAGGTCAGGTCCTTAATGCCAATATGCTCTTTCACGCTGATGGGCACTCCGTGCTGCATGAGGATGAGGGATATATATTAGTTGAACGCTTATCCTCGCAGTCTAGATTCCAGCATCCAACAGGAAGGTGATATTTACCAAAGGTCCCACCAACTTCCCCGTCCGCTGGTAGTATGCATCCAGCTCTTTGGCTCTGGCAATGGCCGTGTCTGCCATGAACTCTGTTGCGAAGTTCAGCTGTACTTGTCATTAGCATTATGAATTTATCCCATATAGTAGGTAAGTAAGTAGTCTCCGCTGACATATTGTACGGTCATCAAGAAAAAAAAAAAAGGTACAATACAATATATTACACTACAAAAATGGAAAGAAAAAAAAGATAAGAAATCATACCAACTGATGACCCAGAACCGCCCGCTTCAAGAACGCAACCACCACCTCCTCTGCACTGAGGAGTCCAGCCCCCATCCCGGCAACCAGGGCTGTGGCCGACATATCTGTGATCGACAGCTCCCTGTCAGTAAAGAGACCGCTGGCTTTGGGGAAGTCAACGACATTCCTCTGGTCCGACGGCGGCAGCTTGTCCTCCGGCAGAAGCCATTCTTTGGGGATGGAGGCTTGGAGGATGGTCTTGGCTTTTAGGGCTTCTGATTTCCAGGTGGACATGTTTTTTTTCTTTCTTTTCTTTCTTTATTTCTTTCTTTCTTTTCCTTTTTCTTTTTTGGTTGAGTTGGCTGGATTATTACGTTGAGTGAGAAGATAAGAGAGAGAGAGAGAGATAGATAGAGAGAGAGAGAGACTGGAATCTCGAAAGTGCCTAAATATTTCATTCCCCTTTTATATATGCTTTTTTATACTCGACTCCTCTTTTTCCTTTTTCTCCTCTTTCTCCTCACTGCTAGCTATGTCGATGCCGGGCTAAAAATGGGTATATCTGCAGCCTGTTCTGGCCCGAGAACGGAATTATGGTCCAATGAGAAAGGAGAGTTGGTATACAAAGAGGATCCCCGCAGACGATCTGAGTTCATATCATGGCAGAGGTGGAGAAAAGCTGCCTTCTTATCTCGGGGCAGACGTTCGAGAGATTGTCCATCGTATCGCCTGGCGGAATTGGTTCCGCCCTGGAGGCATCCGTGGGTGCTTTATTTCATAACTAACAACGATATATATATATATATCTATCTATCTCCCCGTATAGTACTGGCCCGGATTCTATATACGCATGCTAAATAACAAGATTCGAGATGCTCGAGTCAAGATCGTGAGACGTAATGTGGTTGCCCCAGAACCTCAGCCCCTCGACGCCCTCCTCGCGGCACAGGATGCCGCGATCCTCTGCCATCTCGAGCTCTTCCGCCGCAACGCCGACGCTCCATTTGAACCGCTGTGCTGCCTCCTGCGCCGTGATCGCATGCCCGAACTGGCGCCAGTCCCACGGGGTAGGCTTGGCCGGTGGGGTCTGCTGGAGCTCCTGGAGCCAGTCCTGCAGCTGCTGGATGGTTTTCTCGTCGCTCCAACCGTACCGCTGGACAACGAGCAGGCCACTTTTGAACCGGCGCAGGCGGACGGGCAGTCGTAGCGATTCCCACAGCTCGGCGGCCTTCTGGAAATCAGCCGGGCTAACCAGCTCGACCCCGTTTCGAGACCGATTGAAGAGCGCCCAGAGGTCGATTAGACTAATGATCCCGCCTTCCTTTTGCAGGATGCCCTTCGTATCGTCGGTAAGGTGTTCCGCTAGGTTCCGAGAGAGCTCCGAGAGGTACAAGTTCTCCGAGCCCGAGCTCAGCATGTCCTTCGTCGTAACCATGCCCAGTGCTGCAGCTGATTCCGAGAGAACCGCACTGGCTTCGCTGGAGTTCTCGTCACCCATGCCCGACTCTCTGGCCAGCGTTTCCGCAAGCGTGACAATTTGCTTCGCCGATGCCATCAGCGCTTCGAGGTCTTCGAATGCGTTGCCAATCACAACCTCGTTGTTGCGGCGAGCTTCCAGTCCCCGCTGCTCTAGACCTGCGATTCCGGGAGCTGGAGATCGGACTGGGGGAGACACAAGTCCATTTGTAGGCAACGCTGTAGTCGGCGATGGCTGTTGTGGGACGGGCGGCGCGTTGTAAAGCAGCCACTTTCTCTGAACCAATGCGCCTTTGAGTCGCTCATAGAAGGTTTTCTCGCCCCCTCCGCGGAACGATAGTCTGATGTTGCCCGAGATCTCAGTGTTTTTAATACTGCCCTGCAGTTGAATGAGCGGTGCGGGTGATTCGGCGCGATGTTGCTGACTGCTGGGAGCCTCCAACAGACTCGACAATGAAGCCCCGCATATTTCACACTCGTGGAGAGACGGATGATTTACAAAGGTGCACCTTGGACATGATACGAGAGACTGTGCTGTATCCGGACCACCGCCCTGGGGTGCTGAATTTATGGACGTGCCCTCATGGGATGCTGCCGCAGCGGCAATGGCTGCCTTTAACACCGTTGTGAACGGGGGCTTGATACCGCAAGCCAGACAAGGTGGTATGTTGGTCGCCGTCGCCGTGGACGGGTCGAAGTTTGAAGGGATGGGATTGGAGAACGTGCAGATCGGGCAGATCCATGTGGCATTCACCAATGCGGATGCAGACGGTTTCACTATAGATCCGGAGCTTTGTACCCGAGGAGACTGCGACCTTGATAGAGTGGTGCTTTTCGAACCGGAGCTGTTCTTGGGTGGCTTAGGGTGCACTGTAATCTTGGGGGAAGATTTAAGAAAGCCCGCCTAAGATTTTGGGTACGAATAAGTACTAGCCTAGACAAGAGTGAGATGTTTCATACTTGATACTCGGTCTTATCAATATCTCTCAAGTCGATAGCGACGGAGTGTGTGCGGGGCTCCTCCACCGCAACATAGCAGACACGGTGGGATGTGAGGTATGCATGACCGTCCTGATAATGTGGGATCTTGTATTTGCTGCTCGCACAGATATCAGCACCGCTACAGGGCCGGTGGAACCCATGGTAACTCACCCCTCGTATAACCCCACCGCATCCTGGACGAAGAGCAGAGTCTCATCGGGTAACAGCGAGGGGCGAAGTGCTGTACTGAGATCCAAAGGCTTGAAGAGCATTTAGGAGATCGACCAGCATCTCTCTTATGACCGATAAGAAACTTGTGGAAGAGGGGAAACGAGATTGTTAGTATCCTGTCGGTGGAGGAGAATCGATTGTACTGGGAGACATTGATGTCAGAGTCCTGATCCAGAAGGCGGTCAGGGCTACCCGCGCCAAGCGTCTCCGCCACGAAACGCAAGCGAAAAACGGAACGTTCACGCTTCTCTCATCTCGTCTTTCCCCGTCTCGAACGTCTGCATCTGGCGCCAGTACTGTGTGCTTCCTTTCCAGCCTCTTATCACTACGCACATCCTTCATCTTCTCTGTATACATTTTTTACCTGGTCTTTTTTTATTTCTTTCCCCCCATCTTACCTCGTTTCTATTACTATCAGCTTCCCCGTGTGCGTGTGTGTGTGTAGGAGTGTTTTGAGCATATCCCTGTCACGTAGTTTTATACACTATCTCAAAACCATCACTTTTTCTTCTCCGTCTTTTTGATTGCCCGCTTGCTTAGGCTTTATTCTCAATAATGAGTTCGGGCATCCCGCCATGGCGCGTGTCTGCGTCAGCCACCGCAACTGCTCAAACCTATCCCACACATGGTATGCGTTCCTGCTCACCGGTCATGTGGCCAAAATATTGGCTAACCGGGTAATAGCGACCCCAGCGTACATCCCAGTTCAAGCACGCCGTAGCCTTGCCCACACAACCGTGGCGAGTCCCATCCCAGCCCCAGCGTCGCAGCCGTCGGATACCGAAGCCGCTCGCAAACGAGTAGAATGGCCGGCCCCGGTTCGCTTGTATGTACAACGAAGTTTTGCTCCTGAACATCAGATGTCTTCAGTTAGCCGAGAGGAAATGGAGTCGAAGTTGAAGGCTGTCATTACTGAGGCCGCAGAGAATAACAAGCTGGATAAGATTGACTGGACCAGCCTGCCGTTACCCCAGGTCATGGTGCAGAACGAGCGCAACCGGATCCTGGCCAGCCCAAACGTGCCGGCCTGGAGCGCCGTTCCGACCCAGAAGTATGAGAGCTCCTCCGACGCCTCGTCGAGGAAACGGAAGTCGGTTGAGTACAACGGGGATGCGAACAGCTGTCCACCATGGAGACAAACTAACAATCAAACTGCATTTGAAGACCGAATCACTTATTCCCCCACAGACAAACGCCAACGGATAGATCATAAGAACACAAGTAAGTCCAAAGCTAATCTGGAACTGCGGAGAAAACGCTTCGAGGAACCACGGGCTCGATATGGTTCCTCGCCATCATCCCGCGACGATTCCCCCTCTCCTAGTGCAAACCAGGGCCCTGTCGTCGGGCGGTGCCAGGATCTGGAGAAAAACTATTTCCGTCTGACCTCCGCGCCGAACCCGGATACCGTCCGCCCTCTGCCGGTCCTGGTCAAGACACTGGATCTGCTGAAGAAGAAGTGGAAGAGAGACAACAACTATAACTATATATGCGATCAGTTCAAGTCGCTGCGGCAAGATTTGACGGTGCAGCACATTAGGAATGAGTTTACAGTCAGCGTCTACGAGATTCACGCGCGCATTGCTCTAGAGAAAGGAGATCTTGGTGAGTATAATCAGTGTCAGACTCAGTTGCGCGCGCTGTACGCACAGCAACTTGGGGGCCACCCTACGGAGTTCAAGGCGTATCGTATTCTGTATTTCATCCACACCCGCAATTGGACGGCCATGAACGATGCCCTGGCCGATCTAACTGCAGCAGACAAGCGAGATCCTGCTGTCAAACATGCCTTAGACGTCCGCTCGGCTCTTGCGCTTGGAAACTATCACCGTTTCTTTCAACTTTACCTGGACACCCCAAATATGGGAGCTTACCTGATGGATATGTTTGTGGACCGAGAGCGACTGTCAGCACTGACAGCCATTTGTAAAGCGTACGTGTTAGTCCCGTCGACATCCTCCGGTATGCACGCTGACCATTTAATCTCAGTTACAAACCCGATGTAAACATCCGTTTCATTACTGAAGAACTTGGTTTCGAGTCTGACGAGCAGAGCGCACACTTCATCCTGGACCACACTTCGGAGGACTCGCTCCAGGAAAAAGATGGAGCCGTGAGGCTGCTCACTGGGGCAAAAGCCGCACAGCTTTTCGAGGCTGCCAAGGCTGCTGCTCACCGGATTGTCGACATCAAGGGTCAAATATGAAACCCTTTGAATAGCCCACAGGGCACATAACTGCGAGACGGCATGTCAATCACCCCGTATCCACTTTTCTTTTCTTCTTGATATCTGCCCTCCGTGGTTCTCATTTTTCCTCTTTACTCGTTCTGGGTTTTCTTTCCTTTTCTCCCCCCGTCTTTTCTTTTTATCCACCATCGTTGGACTCTTCTTTTTTTTGGAGCGTCCCCGCATCTATATTTTACAACTTCAGGAGATCTATACCCATTTCGACCGCAAAAAAAGCGTTGGTAGTGTCGCTGAACTCGACTCGGCGATGTTTTTCTTTGGACAGGAGCTGGAGGGAACGGATAGTATCTGGCGCTGGAGTTGATTAGTCCATAGCAGTCACGAATACATAGCAAGGCAATTGACGTGTATATCTAGGGATCTTGTGGGGAGTAAGCCAACGATAGTAGATGATGATGATGATAAGATCAATTCAATGCCTTCTTCCGTGGAGGCGGCCCCACCCGGGTGAGGGAGTGGGCCGCCAAATGTTTGGGCCGTTGGCAGACACCGTCATACTGTCTGTCCGGACGGATGGAGACATATTTACTCCCTTGTGCGTGCGACAAATCCGACAAGGCTATCCTTGTCTCTTCTGAGGCTGTGATGGAGACATGCAGGGCGGATCCCAATCTCGCACACGGTGTGCTCAAAGTCCACACATTGGGAGAGTCCTGAGTATATGCACCAGGGGGACCCGCAACGAGGTTCTCGAACGCGTCCGGCCCACATGGTCGGACAAAGTCCGTCAACAGAAATTATAAGGACGTCTTCTGGAGAATGACGAGTCAAACCGTCTGCCCACTGTGGGCACGTTCGTACCTGGATAATGTCGGCTGTCAGCTGCCAGATCCTTGTCGATGCATGTACGTATTGTCTGATGCGGTTCTGGAATCATTGCGGCCTCGGTGGATCGTAGCCCCGACGCTGTCGCTTTTCTCTCTGTGAGCTCCTGGTATAGACTTTCTGGATTGGATCGCGACGAATATGTTGAGTACTGCATGACACCTCCTAAGGAACCTACTACTAGTGTCGAGTTTATTCTTCTCTTGATCTAGTTGAAATTTAAGGTATGTCCTGGGGAAGGTAGGGCTGAGCTTCCGATCCGATTTCATTTATATGATACATCGATTCCATTTCCCCGACTTTGTTTGATCTCCCATGAGTCATGCCAAGTGGAAGAGAAGGAGAAAAA
>ML736384.1:0-46531 GCA_009193595.1 Aspergillus bertholletiae | reverse complement strand
AAAAAAGGGTAAAAAGCACAGGGAGACAAGCACAAGCAGCAGAGAAAAAAAATGCCCCGAAAAGGACAAAATCCTTACTCCATTACAAGCCTTGTAAGGTTGGTGTAAGCTGAGGAATGTGTCTATTTGTACATTTTGGCCAACCACCTTCTTTGCTCCACTCAGGAGGCTTAACCTCGACGTATCGTTTGGCCGAATCCAAAGGAAATGATGCAGACAGCGGGCTCTAAAACAGGGTGCGCCCTCTTTTACGCTCCATCCTTCCCGGCCCATGTCCCTTATGTCCACGATCCCTAGGATTTGAGAGACATACTTTCGGGGTTGGTGCATGTGCTTGCGAATAACCATCGTCGGCGAATATATGTATTAGTATCCACATCTTCCCCTCCCTGAATACCTGAGTCTGTCGACCGCTCTGGCGAGTGTTGCCTCAAGGAAGCTCCGCGTCCTACCTCCCCCGTTTTGCTTGAAACAACCAACATGGATACGGCAGTTCTAGGACCGGCCCCCGTGCCAAAACAGTTTGTTCTGTGCTTTGATGGCACTGGAAACAAATTCTGTGGCGATAAGTCGGACAGTAATGTTCTGAAGATTTTTCGAGTACGTTGTTGGCCCTACCCAGATAATGGAGAAGGTCCGACGGAGACCATAGGCCAATCCACTGGTCAGACACTAACGCTCCAACCAGATGCTAGATCGCAGCAAGAGCCATCAATTTCATTATTACCAGCCGGGGATTGGGACTTATGTAACCTCCAAGTCCCTCTCCAGCTCTGGCCGCTTCCACCGGATTAGGTCTGCGTATCTGAAGGCGAAGGACTCCGCCGTCGGATCCTCCTTCGCGGACCATGTCATGGGTGGATACAAGTTCCTCATGCGGTATTATTCCCCTGGAGATGAGATCTATTTCATCGGCTTCAGTCGAGGTGCCTATATTGCTCGCTTCCTTGCCGAGATGTTGGATTACATCGGCTTGCTCGAAGCTGGCAACGAGGAACTCACCCAGTTTGCATGGAAGACCTTCGCCAAGTGGCAGAAGAGACGCAATACGAAGCAAGATACCGCAGAAAGGGAGAAGCTGTTCGAGTATATGAAGGCCTTCCGTGAAACATTCAGTCGACCAATCACGAGAATCAAGTTTATGGGACTGTTCGATACTGTCAATAGTGTGCCAGCGTTCGAGTCCGCGTGGATGCAGAGAAGCAAGTTCCCATACACTGCCCGCAGCTCAGCCAAGGTCATTCGACATGCAGTAGGGATTGATGAGCGACGTGCCAAGTTTCGGCAGGATCTGATTTCGGAGGTCAGGCCATGCTGTGAGGAAACAAGGTCCACCCACTGGAAGCGCCATTTACCCCGACTGCACCACATTGCAGAGAAGTCCGAAGACGTCCCCGCAATCGTCATCAATGGAGGCAATAGCGAGGGTATCCCCGCTCAGCAGCGGCCCGGGGAGACCGAATCCATATACCGCAGCGTGCGAAGCTCAAACCAGAGTGTGTACAGCGCCAATCATCGATATCGTGCACGGCGACAACCCTCCCAGAGAAAGCTCAGCCTAGCTGTTCCCGTAGGAGCCGTGTCCACAGAGGATTTATCCATCAAGAGTGGGTATTCGGGAACGTCTTCGCTGCAGGTACCACCCGAACATCTAGGGGCGGAAGATTATGAGGACGATGAGGATAGCCCCCAAGACATTCAGGAAGTGTGGTTTCCGGGAGGCCACGCGGACATCGGTGGAGGGTGGCAACAGGACGAGGACAAATGGCCACTCAGTCATGCGCCATTGGTTTGGATGGTCCAGGAGGCCCAGCGTGCCGGGCTTCAATTTGATGCCGAAAAAATGGATCACTTCCAATGTCTCGAGGAGTACGACGATGAATACTCATCCACCCGTGAGAATATTCCGTGGAACGTAAACACCAACCGGCACCATGATGACGACCAGTTAAGGCGAATTGCAACTCAGCAACTGGAAGCCCATATCACCACCGTTTACGGCGATGAGAGGCAATCGGGAAACGAATCTGGCTCGATATTTCTGAATGCGCTCCGGGAGTCCTGCACCGCCCCAATGCATGACTGTCTGAAATTTGGGAATGGCTTACCACCTTTATCAGTTCTCACATGGCGACTCATGGAGTACCTCCCGTTCCGTCGAATGGACCTACAGAAAGATGGGTCATGGAAACCGATCCGGTGGCCGCTCCCGTGTGGGGAGGTTCGTGACATCCCAGACGATGCTCAAATCCATACATCCGCAATTCGTCGACTGCATATGGATGATAACTACCGCCCTGGTAACCTGATCATTGGAGGAGGCGGTCGCGGTGTTAGGCGAGCCGCTCCAGAAGATAAAATTGGAAAATGGGCGCTTAAAGGCCATCATGGCGACATCGTTCGAGAAGTATATGTGGCGGTGCGAGAGGAGGGGCCTAAGGCCTCGACGGTATGCAAGGATGAGGAGCATGAGCACCACTGAGATCCAGTTCCTTGAGCTTGGGAGCATCGTTTTCCTCTTTCCTTTTTCACCCCTTTTTGCTTTGTTAGTTCTACTTGTCCTTTCGTTTCTTTTCCTTTATCTTCTTTTTTTTTTTTTTTTTTTTTTTTTTTTTTTTTTTTTTTTTTTTTTTTTTTTTTTTTTTTTTTTTTTTTTTTTTTTTTTTTTGGAGGGGAAATCTTTCTTCTCTTTCCTGCCTGGTTTTCTTCTTCGTGCTCAATACCCTCAATAGCCCTATTAATCCCTTGCGTATGGTCCCGAGGTGGTGATTCATCCGAAGCACCTCTTTGGGTCTCTGTCTCATTGCGACCATTCTTTTATCATTGCCCTTTCCTACATTCGTCTTAATTTGTATGGTGAACGTGTCTGTATTTTTGTCCACTCACTTAATATGCAATGGAGTTGTATACTCGGACAAGCGTCATCCTTCTCGAGCGTTTGTTAAACAGCACCCCCAGAGGGATTCACGTACTACTACTACTACTATCCACTCTGCCAATTAAGGTTCTGACACCAATTATTCTACCCCTTGCATACTCAGACAGGCCCACCGGTAGTTCAACGGGTGCACTCCCATGATGGGGTTCGGCTAGTAGAGAGAGAAGATGAACACCAGGTGATTCGATTGACCGTGATCTAATGCAAAAATGGCTACATTGATTTAATTCGCTTATAATCGGATTGTTTCCGTGGCCGAAGAGATCAGACGGGTTGGGGGAGAAGAAATACTCACCATATGTGGTCATGAGCTGGACATGCGGTCAGGTGCGGAGATGACGGAACCGGGAAGTTTTATGGCTCGGGCGCCATGTTTCTTCTTTATGTATGATTTGTGTGGATCGGGGCATATACCAAACAAAAAAGAAAGAAAGAAAGAAAGAAAGAAAGAAAGAAAGAAAGATGATCTGAGAGATTATTAGTAATATACTCGAAGTCCCTGCGAGGGAAATGCAAAAAAGTCACGGATTCTGTTCTTATACACATTTTAAGGCGGTGGAGCACGGAGGGAGAAACTAAACCTCTTGTGGCTTGGCGTGGGCGATGTCATTGGTTGCGGCGGCGTTTTCCTTTCCCATCGCCCGCGCCTCGTTCCTCTCCTTCTTCCTCTTTTTTAAGTCCGTGACTGGAGGTCTTGACTTCACCACTCAACTTACTCCCTCCCCCCTTATCCCCTATCTCTCGCTCCTCCTTGGCTCTCTCTCCAACCAGCATGAGGCCGATCTAGCCCGACCCACGAATCGAAGACGGATATGAAAACGTCTCCCTATCTATCCCCAGAGGGGATCTTACTACCCCCTAGTCCCGTGGAATCGGTGGACTCTCCCGAGCCGACAGCGTCAGGGTCCGCTAGAGACCGCGAGAACGACGTCATGATAACTCTGTCTCGTCCCCCGGCCCCTTCCCCGAGTCGCTTGCCTTTCGCCCGCTCGCATTTTCGGTCTCGGTCTCTGGCTGAGGTATCTGGCCTACCTCCGATGACGCGCGCTCACTCCACCCCGGGGCTGGACTCACGGGGCAGGTATATCTTCGCCCATGGTCGCGACGCACCCACCCACTCGGCTGAGAATGCTTCCAAACGCCATCTACCATGCCAGTTCCCCACGGGGGATAGCCTTGAGGGTAGAATGATCCCCTTGAACATCTCGCAGCCCATTCTAGAGTACGCTGAGCTGGACACTGCAATGCCATCTTCCTCGGCAACCCAGGGAGAACCTCGCACCGCCTCGCCTGTGTTATCCAACACTTTTCCCCGAATGAATCGCCGACGACCGTCGTCCCCGCTCCATTTCAACCCGATGAATTCTACGCTTCAGCCGGCCAGCAGCCCCTCGTCCGCCCACTCGTCTCCGATAATCCTCAGTTCCAGATTCAACGAATCCTTTCCTGGTTACTCCACTTCGTCTGCCTCGTCAATGCCCTCGACGCCAACCAGCATTCGCTCGCGGAGCCCCAGTATATCCTCGTTAGAAACCATCCCCGACATCCCCGACGCCGAAGCCGCGGCTATAGAAGCGGATCGGATCGCTGCCCTGAAAGCTGCGGCTGATAGAGCGGATGAAGCGGAGGCCGCGACAAACGGAAATCGTCGACGAGGCGCATCGGACGCGTCGGGCCCGCCAGGCTCCTTGGTGAACATGCGAACCGTATCAGGGGGGTATGGTCTCCGAGCCGATAAGCGGAAACGGTGGAGCGTTTGTGGGGCCGAACGCCGTCAAGATCTCGACTTGGAGACAATCTGGGAGGACTGATTTGTTGAACTACGGCTAATGTACTTCCTCCGCACCCCATCACCATATGATCGACCAAACATTACGCTAAACGAAGCAAAGCTTCGGGTTTTCGCTTCAGTTTCTACCCAATGGTGTACTGCCCCCAACGTTAAGTTTCGAGTCCATAACTGCTGCTTCAACTATCTTATAGCTCGAGTTCCCGATGCAAAGGATGATTGTGCTATTGATAAAGATGGCGACGCGTCTGAGCCCCACATCCAACTTTCTCCCCTGCTTCAAAGCGGCCTCTACTTCAACAGTCCTATCCCTGTTCCCCCGGTGATATTGTCGTGTGGTGTTGTATTATATTCCTTTTCGATTTTTGCTGAACCTTGTCCGGATTGTAACTGTTGCTTTTTGCTCTTTGCTCTGGCGCTCCTCTCACGTGTCGCAATACCCTTTACGGTCCTTAACTCTTGTCTGTTGTTTTCAATTCACGTGTTTCGCGGTATGGATATGGGGAGATAGAGAGCGCGCAGGTTCGTGGATGCTCTTAGTGGAATCGTTCCATATTGTGGGCCGCGCCAGGGCGCAAGGCATTCTGATTATGTACGGGTGGCTTCTCATCCGAGCGGTGTTATCTTCTTAGTTTCCTTTTCTCATCTATCAAGCGAGGTTAAGCGTCATTGTTGTGATTCCCCTGTTGCTTTTCATTTGGAACCATATTTTATATCATGTGTCAAATTGCGAGGGTGTGGCCTTGGTTTGTGTAAATAAATAGCGCAGACTATTCAGTGGCGATGGTACATACTACAGTACATTTCAAAAACCATCTACATCTTAGCCCTTGCCGCAGCAAAGGCCATTATACCCACCCACAGATCGCGGCGAGAGTATTGTATTGTGTTCCCATCCGTCTTGATTTCTCAGTCCACGGGAGCGACAACCCTCTCCCCACCAGCCGAAGGTAAAGAATCATCCCTTTCCAAACCTAGCCCCAATCTGCCAAGGCCATACAATTGACAGATTTGTCCTGCCGCCCGCTCGCCACTCCAGTACGCCCCGGTCGTTGTCCCAAGCGCCACAAACGGCGCCGTATGCTCTCCAGCAAGCCACACTCCACGGTCCGGCCCGAGTCCCGCTCGCAGAACCTCGATATCACGATCGCCCTGACTCAGCCCGACTTGGAAGTTGCAATACGACCCATTCCCGGCGTAAGGGTCATTCTGCCATTGGGTTGCCATCACAGCGAGTGGTTTGCAATCGGGAGACGACTTTGAATATCCATGCAGGCGGGAGTAAAATGGGCGGAGGAAGTCGTCGAGGAACTCGTAGTATTCCGCGGATGAGGGATCGAGGTGGGCCACCTGGGATACTATATATGTAGCGCAGGGTCCGTAGGTGTAGAAGAGGAGAGTTGGATGGGCGCAGTCAGCCGGGAGAGCAGCTAGAGATATGCATTCTTGGTTCCAAAGGATTCCCTCTGGTCCTTGTGTGTATGTGGGATCGAGGAATTGTGCGAAGGTTGGGCGCTCGTAGGCGCTGTAGCTTGCGGCCCCACTGCCGGTCCGGTCACTGGGATTCTTGTGCCAAAAGGCCCGGGGGAATGTGATGTAGACCTTTTCCAGGCGGCCGTAGGAGATGTTGTCGATCGCTTGCTCGAGATGGACAGGGAGGTCTGGGGTGAATGCGGACTTGTTGCGCTTCAGCCAGCCCAGTGGACAGGTTACTACCACTTCGTCGAATGTGTGAATTTCGCCAGTGGCGGTTGTTAACGTTGTTCTGCGGGGGGCGTTTGGATCTTGTTGTATGCTGGAGTGGATATTGGTGATGGGTTGGTTGAATCGCACATCGGCGCCTTGCAGGGCCGCTTTGGAGACGTGGGCCAATATGTCTTTGTAGGTGGATGCTACAAAGTAATTGTCTGGTATCTGGAGATCAGCTGGAGCAACTATCTGTGGTGACGGTGAGGAGAACATACTGCCATCTATACATTCTTCAAGGCAGAAAAACTTCAGGCTTTGCCTTTCGATGGGGTCACCAACGTACGCCCCCCATAACCTACAGCTCTCGACACACCATTTCTTCTCTTGCGGCGTAAGGTCGGCTTTCTCGACCTTATCTATGAAGAAGTCCAGCAGACTTCGCTCTGGTGGGATGGTATCCTTGTACACGTTACTATATTTGAAGGCCCCCTCGATGGTCGTCCACAGGAATTCTGAGATCTTAGTAGCTGTGCTGTCATCAATTGGGCTTCCATCCATCGAGAAGACTAGTTGGTTTCCCTCAAAGTCTTCCAAAGTTGTTTTCGTCAATTCTGCAACAGCCGCTATTGGATTTGTACCAGTGCCATGGATCCAGTTAGGACCTCTGCGTATCATCAGCTATGGTGGTCTCAAGCCAGCTCATGCAGGTAACACGACATAGTACTCACAGATCGATTAAATAATCCCCAACCTTGCTTTGATGTACCTGCATAGTATCAGTATATCAATATCAACCTACTACTTTATGGGTTGTTCTCTTTTCGTTCATACCCTTCCCCCGACACGGTTTCTAGCCTCGAAGATTGTCACTCGCACGCCATTTTGTATGAGAATATCTGCGCATCTCAAACCAGAAAACCCCGCACCAATAATGGCTACATGTGGGCTTTTACCCATGTTGGTATTGGGAAATATGGGATTAGATTTCTGGGGCAGCAGGGACAATGATGTGGCGTATACTCTGAGAAAGAAATTTCATATCAAATAAAGATATCCCCACAAAGACGTTGTTCACTTACCAGTGCTGAAACCCCCTGGCTCGAATACAAGTGTAGCCAAGATAACCTGAGCGTGCAGCCGAAAAACGGATATGAAGAACAGACTGACATGTATTGATTAGTAGTAGTACCTACTCTTTAGGTACCTAGTCAGTGTGAGTGATGGGCTCGGGCCACGTGCCGTTAGCTTAGCTCCGGTTGCCGCCGAGGTCAATGAATGACGGACTCTAAATTGAACTTCTACGGTATGTTCCATCCATTCCAGCCCCACTAGGTACTATAGAACAATTGGAGAGCTGACGGATGATAAAGCCACATTGTTACATCTACTTTGAGATATGTCTGCAGCCGCCTACCAACACATAGGCGCTCATCTCACCTTACTCTACAGCTGCAAATATCCATTGTTCGTTACCACTCCAAGATCTATAAACTACCTATTCCGTCTCTCTAGAAAATGGTCAAGGCGTACCATCGAGCAGCAAATATAAATCTGCTAAAATGAGGTCTCTGACCCCCTAGCCACATGGATTTAATTCAAGGCAGGAACGATCAAGTATATGTAAACCCATGATTGGTTTACCCGCAGGCAACTCTGACGACCACCCTACTTTACGCCAGTAATATGAAATCCATACTACCAGATACCTCCTGTTTTAACTTACACGATAACGGCTATTTTCAAAAGGCGATATCCGAGTCAGCGTCCACTGAAAGCAACGGCTTGCCTACGCTACCAGCGCAAACTTATATACCACTGGAATGTTCCTCTTGGTGAGTACCATATCCTTGGTGAGATAGGTTGGGTATGTCTTATATTAGTGTCTAAGAATGGTATTGTTGAACTCCTGCAGATATCAAAGACTTTTATTCCGCTCAGCCTCCCGCATATTTGTCTGCCGAGAGTTTGAGACCAACCCTAAACATGCTCTCCTGCATTCCACCTATGTGAGGAATGTCTCGCATGCTATATAGTAAGATTCGGACAATTCTATGGGCTGAAAAAAAAAAAAAGAGTACAACAAAAAACCTACACAAAGATTCTGATGCCACTCAGCACTTGGTAGTCATGGGCTTTTGGACACCAATCAATCCCAACTCCGGTTCATACAGTGTGTTCTTTCGCTTTGCGAACATAGATCATGGAAATGAAGCATCGGAAGATATATAGTGATCACTTATCTTGGTACAATATGATATCATATTCTCTTTACCTATAAAACTTTGAAGGCAAAAAGACCGCAAAAAAGACAGCACTTCGAGACTAACCGGTGTTTAATAAGAGACTGAATATTTTTACTCATAGGAGGAGATTGACCATAGGAAGGCAATCGAAACAATATAAGCACATATACTGTAAAAATACTGGACCATTAAGCCCGAACATTAATCATTCTCTGGAGAGTAAAGGACTGATGCCCATAATTAATATCTTAAAATATAAGGAGCTCTAAATATCCCAGCACAGGGCATATCACAATACTAGAATTAATAAAGTATATCTATATATATAGAGCAATATACCAATACTATTACAACCATTAAACCAAAATCATACTTATAGATGATGCCAGATATATGCAAGAGGGCCCGCAGAAAAATCCATATTCAAGAGTATATATCTCAAATCTTTATAGTTACGGCTAAGTAGGTTTCTCTCTCACAATATGTCAGTATAAAAGCCACCATTAGTTCATGTTTTAGTGGCTTCGGAATTTTTGCTACCTGGCGGTTCCCTCAGTACTGGTACCTCACCTTTCCATTTCTATCCGTAGCCGTTATTATGAATATCGCCATGATCTGTTGTCCGGAGAAACCGCTGGTACCGGATAGCCCTGAGAACTTAGTCTTCTTGATTCCATACGATAATAAAACAAAGAACAAGACAGAACGGTCACTAAACTCACTTATCACGCAAAAGGGCATCTCAGAACATCAACATTGTATCATAATTATATATAATGGGAAAGTGTGCAGGTCCTGGCATAAAGAAGACCACTGGAGAATACCTTTTTAAGGATATTCTCACCCAAAAAAACTACCGGATCCAAGTCCCTCGAGCTTACCTGGCATGGGATCAGCAGTTTATGAATATTGAGGTTTAGAAGGGCACCTATCACGGTGTACTATACTCTTATATTATCAAACAGCAATACCAAGGAAAGCAGGATAGCTTGATCGCAGTACGATCGTTCTTATATAATTACAATATCCGTTACTTATATCCAAAGACTATATTTAATTTAACATTCTTTAGCCACTTGGCTTTCTTCATCACAGAACCTAGAATCAATTCTATTAATTACTTAATTGGAATAGACACCGATACAGTATTTAATAATCACTATATCAGCGAACTCTTTCGACGCTCTCAGTATATGCATATTATAAACATATATAGCTATATTACTGTTGACTAGAAAGACAATTTATGCTATCCCTGGAAGCTATACCAGTCAGCAGAATATAATTATTACTTAATACCTACGCTGTCTTCATCATCAGTCTATAATTACATATAAAGTATCTTATTTTCCTGGCTATTGCCAGCTACTGAAGATTTATAAAGAAATCTATAGATCCAAAGTATTAATAGAAAGATTTGGATATTATCCTATCCCAATAGATAGAATATTGCGACGTATCCGAGCCACTATCAGCGAGGATCATAATTGTATATACTATATGCTCTCCACTCATCCCAAGACACAGACTCGTCAGGCGCTCCACGCAGTTGCATATACCGACATCCCATAGATATGGTCAGCCTTCCTGTCTCAACGGAGGCGATGGACGCTGGGCGCTACCTCTAATGATCTGATTCTATCGTTTGCTCCTGGTGTTCAATGGTTCAAATACCTGCACGAACGTGTTGACATGGTTTCTTAACGTGTTCATCTTCGCCAGCATGGGTAGATTTGTGCTGGCAATGTTTTGTAGGTATGGCAGGTTATTATAATCTACTACCGCGAATTCCCCGCTAGGCCAATCTAACCTTTTGCCCTATACATAAACGTCAAAGTATGGATTATCTTCTGCTTTATTGCTATTGTATTAATCCCGATCGTTTATTATACGATGATCCCTTTCTGGCCCCTTAAGAAATGGCACGACAACGCCCGCTTTTGGGTCGGCTGCCTCATGTATATTGTCTGTGGGCCATTCATTAATGTAGCCATTCTGTTCTATTCTTGTCACTACGTGGATTCTTTTGGCTGGGGGAAAACTCAGCAAGTGGTTTCTGAGGACAGGGGGGATGGGGCTGGACCAGCTACCGAAGAGACACCGTTACTCCTACATATATTGAGTTCCAGAGGGTTTGTAGCTCTATATAACATTCATATATCGTATATCCTAACATAGACGTCTAGTCCCCACCAAATGAGATTTGTCCGGCTCAACAGGTATGACAAGGACATTCCGAATGCAGCCCTTGGGGGACGAAAGAGCCTCGTGCATATTCCATAGGTAGTAGGTTCTGAGCAAGTTGATGTCACCACTCCAGTGATATAAGACTATCTCTTAGGGTACTAGCAGACGTTTTCAGCAAATCCCACGTCAATGTAGCGAGATGGGGATGTAGCTCGAGGGCCGGTATGACTTCTCCGGCCATCTGATAGTAGAAGTTGAAGGTGGTATACTACCGGAAATATCATGTCCTCATAGAAAAGGTAGTACTCAATATCTGGGGCATAGCCGGCAGGTGAAGTACGACCCTCATATGGAACTTATGCATACAACCTGCAACCGAGTGGCGTCGGCATCGATTTCATTTGAGGTGCTGCGCTAGACCAGGGATGCATTCGTTTCCCTACAGGTATCTCTTATTCACTCAGGTAGTTCAATGTTTGCGTGGTAAGGCCGTAGATGTATAAATATCGGTCGTTGTCCCAGTATATCTGTGTCCCTTCTCAAAATTATTCCTCGACAGTCTGTAATTGAAATGACAAACTTCTCCGACTTGTTTTGGTTTTTCTATCAAGATGAGAACACTTGCAATTCCCTTACTCGTTTCATTTGTCTATGCATATGAGCCTGGACTAGGGTGGAACGGCGATGCAATTGGAGCAATGAGTGCCGAAGAAGATCCACTGATTTTTGCCACCTATGTTTTGAACCCGCCCATGGGCGAACTGGAGTACAATATGGTCTGCCCTCACGTGAATGGGACCGCTGCTGTGGTTGCCCCGGGTTGTATAGTTCGATTTACTGCGACATGCATTCAGCCGGTCAAGACTGGAACCCTCGGTGGATTGAGGGCTTATCCTCGATGGAGGATTGTGCTGAGATATGTGAATCCAGAAGTGACTGCCAGGCCAGCTTCTGGAAAAAGGCTGATGGGACCTGCTGGATAGCCCACACGCAGGAGTTGGCAAACAGGCCAAAACCCGGATATGTACTGATGCTGCCTCTTCAGCAGTCTGCAGCTGGGTTAGAGACGTGTCGCGCTGGGAAGAAAGAATGTGAGAATAGTAAGATACAGCTGGAAGGGGATCTTAAGGAGCTGGATGAAAAATATCGGGCACTTTTCGCTCAATGTTCTGAAGTGCCCTGCCGTGCTAATACCCTTACGACCAACCCTGGTAAGTGATCGATCACATACTGCTTGGAAGACAGGAGTGCCACCGGAGGCTGACTGTGAAAAGGGCCCGAGGACGATGGCTGCGTATTCAGCACAGAAGGTGCGAGGTACAAGGTGCATTACAAAAAGTGTAAGTTCATCCGATGCTCGGGAGTTGGGAAACCTGCTGACCAGCTGGAGTGGCTGATCCTGTACGATGGACCCTCAGGGTTGCTAGTGATAGCTCGTTTGAGGCCTGTGCTAAAACGTGTGCTGCAAATTCCAACTGCGCTCAGTTTAAATGGCACCCGAACTACAGCATACAGTGTTGGACGAAGTCTAATGGAGATAGACCTGTGCCCAGCATCGCCAGTGAATGGCCCAATCCTCTTCATATGGGATTCACCGTTGTTATTTTGCCTGCTAGATTATGGATTATGGTAGCAATTTGTCGTCCCTTTGGTTCCGTCAGGTCATGGCCTTCATGGCCATTTCAATTGCCCTCTCTTGACTCATGTCACTGCCAAAACGAACTTTGATCTTAGCTTTGTGATATACCATTTCTCCAGTATAATCACCTACCTTGTATCTAACGAGAAGATCAGATGGAGATAATCAAAAGAATGTATACAAGTCGAACAACTTGCGCCTAGTTGGGGCTCTCCTGAATACGAGGCCTGGCCGTAGACCTTTATTAGACGATAGCCATAACACACTGCTCTAGGTATTTGTCGAGTGAAATAATAAAGATTCGACAAAAAGCGCATGACAGAAGAGCTTGTGTAGAACCAACTGAGCTGGTCACTTCACGTATAAGGGGAGGTTGCTAAACGCTGCAATCAGGCAAAGACATGACAGTATTCAGCTGGATCAATAGTCTAGAGATTTCTTGGAAGAGAAAAGAAGAACCTGAAAACCCAAATAGATAGTTTAGATAATTAATCGCTAGCGAAGTAGCTACAGAGTAATAGCAGGTAGGATTGGAGAAGAAAAAGGATTCCTTCGAGGATATGATCGGTGGTGATTACAGTACAGTGTTACTATCAGAAGATTGATCATACCCGAAGCAGTCAAGCGAGCCCAGAGGAAGAATTCACAGGTCCTAAGGTTGGATTACATTTGGATATCTTAATATTCGACAGGATCTCATCATCAATGTCTGAAAGGTAGTAGTGGGTCTCAGCCGTGAGGGACGAATATCATATCCCTTGAAGAAATGAATGGCTGGACAAACAAGAAAAAGGGTAATTCGATCATCACAGGTTTGAGCATCACAGATCATACATGAAGTCACCGCTTGCTGGCGCTCGCAACTTGGAACATAGCTACAAAGGGAATGAAGATGAAACAAAGGAAATAACCAAAGGAAATAGATCATGGTACAAAGAAATGAGAGGGGGGCAAAGGGGGGGGTCACTGTTCCTATCGCCATGCACCTTGGCTCAAGGATAAGAGACCCTGGATGCAGTCGAGGTCTTCTTCCTGACTCGACCCACCCCCACCAGCCATGAATGTAGGCACCTCAGTATCGACTGAGGGCAAAGTTTTCTCGTTGGCTTTGCGCTGCGACGCCTGAGAGAGCCGAGAGCGTCTGGCAGTCAGGTCTCGGTTGACTTTCCCATCCTTCCCGTTCGCATCCTTCAGGATGGGACGCGAAGAGTGATATTGGGAAGCCGCTCGTCGGCGGACGCGAGACGTTTGAGTTCCGGGGATCCAGTTTTCCTTGTCTGAATCACCGCACTCAACATCTCCATTGCCTTTCCCTGCCATGCTCTTCGATATCTTTGTTGAGCAAGGGGTGTTCTTATCGTTGGGGACCTCGAGACCAGATTCCAGACGGCCCAACGACGAAAACGCGCGCGATAATTTTCTCCTCTTTTCCCGCGTTGCTTGAGGAACGGGTGTGTTCAGGTGGTCGGAGGAGTTGAAGGTTGCTGTGTTCTTATACTTGGCTGACAGGCTTCGTGTCAACGAACGAGGACCGCCGGAGCGGAAGAATCCAGGGGATCCTGTATGGGCTCCACCTTGGGAGCTGGATGGGGTAGATAATGCACTCCGGGCATCGGTGTCGAAGACAGATTCCCAATTCCGAGGGTCGCGTGATCGTCCAAAGATCCGTTCCCTTTCAATAGATCCTCTGGGGGTGCCCAGAACCACTGCACTATTGCTTCGCCGGAGACCTGTGAATCGCGGGGTCCGGGCTGGGAACATCGAAATCCGATTCTTGGAAGGCGACGGTTCGCCATCGGCACGAATCACGGCTTTTCCGTCGGAAGACATGGCAATTCGGAGCGCGTTACGTCCTTTGGGCGGGGATGGGGTCAATTCACCTTCCTTCCTCACCATCGCCTCTCCATCAAATGACAACGAGATCCGCAAGGATGGTGGTGATCTCATGCCCTGCACCCCACATGGCGTTAAAGGTTGCTGTGCCTCTGTTCTTCCCGGTTGAAGGTCCGTGTTCGACCGCTTCCGTTTGGCAGAGTTCTGTAGTGGGGTATCGATTGGCACGCTCGCTGGTTCTTGGTTCGACTCGAATTCCGGTCGAGAGTCCTCTTGCGTCCGCTGGATATTCTCCGGGCTTTCTGATGTTGCTACGCTCGTCTGGGAACTCATGAGGGGTTGCTCGGGTTCTTCCTGGCTTCCACGAGCCATATCCGATGCGAAAGAGTCATTCTCCGAAGCCCTTATCACGGTACTGTCCTTATTGTTCATGTTGTCACACGGCTCCGTCCCACTAGAAGAACCTGGCTCCATCGGTACACTCTCATCGCTGAAGTTCGGCATCGACGCGTCGGACCGAGGAGCCAACAGCTCATGAGGCTGGAGGGGTTTCGACTTCCGGCGATCATTTTGGCGACGATTCTGAAACCATATCTATATTGTTGCAGAGCAATCGTCAGAGCAAAGCACTACGAAGTATCCAATGTAATCCAAGACCACTTACTTGCACTTCCTTTTCACCCAACGACACGCGGCTGACTATGCTGGCGCGGGCCATTTTATCTGGCTTCGGATTGTGTTGATACTCTGCCTCCAGAATTGCATGGTCCTCAGGGCTATTGTTTCAGAGTAACCACGCGTTAGCTGGATGTCTCAATGGGGCCGTTCCGCCTAATATACCTGGTGCGGCGACGTTTCTGCCGGGCGAGTAACTTGTTATCCACACGCGGGGGCAGGTTCTGAGTTAGGGTTTTCTGCGAGTGTACGAGGAAGGCATAATTGAGAGCAGTTGTGGACTCGGGCGCCTGGGCTGTTGGCGGAGACGATGAGCATGGTGCAACAGAAGGCTCCAGGTCAGACATTATGTAGCTGATATGTCAGGATATAAGCATGAGTGCTAAAGAAGGCAATTATAAAAAAAAAAAAAAAAAAAAAAAAAAAAAAAAAAAAAAAAAAAAAAAAGCACCAGCAGCAAGGACAAACAAGGATATAAGGAAAGCCCGCACTAGCCCCGGTGGCAGTTCTGGGAGGGAGGGTCTAGGTAGAGAGATCTAGAGTGGAAAAGTGACCCCAAGGTGAGAGGGAAAAAAGCGCTTCATCTAATCGCGTCGCGATGTGGACGCGGACGCACCCGTGCAGGCGTTGTAACTCAGTTTAGCTCCGCCCCAAGCACGAGGACCCAACTTGCTGGAATTTCAAGCTTATTTTTTTCTTTTTTCTTTTCTTTTTTTTTTCTTTAATCTTATTGTGAGAATTCTAAGAAAAGACAAGACAAGACAAGTCAAGTCAACAGCTCCACTAAAATCTAAAATCTAAAATCTACATGGTCTTTGCCAGCGCACATCAAGTTATCTCACTCGTCAAACCTGCCGGGCGCGGGGTTGATACCGAACCGTCGCTGACGACACCGGCGCGGTTTCTAGTGTATAGAAACACACTATACGTACCCCATACTATCTATACTGTAAAGCAACGTTTTATTATACCTCTGGAATTCAGTATCCAGCAACTGAATAGCACCACGTCAACCTTGGTTAAAGCGCATGACTTTCCACCCCCAAGTGGGTATTTCTTGGCCGACCGAAATGCGAGGGAGACAGCGTTCTCAGTAAGGAGCAATCAGCCCTGAGCCAATCGAGAAAAACTTCCTCCATCGCTTTTATGTTCTTCCATGGTTGACGTTGGACTGAGAGTGTCATGTGCAGCTGGTTTGGGAAAGGTACAAGTAGCAGTCCAGTGTGACTTTTGCTGCTACTACTACTACTACTACTACGTTACATTCAAGACCGTTTCGGTGGTGGTGTTTGGTTTTTTTAGTTTTTGGTTTTGTCCCTCTTGTCTCTCTCTCTCTCTCTCTCTCTCGCCAAGTTACATACCGTCAGGACAAGGAAATTTGACATCGGACTACCCGCGACGCGCTGGACGCGAGGTCACGTGGTAATTAATGCATCTGCTGATGATGACTCAGCGGGCATAACTAACTCAATTACCTAACTAAAGATTCATAACGACGTAATTAATTAACTAGTGAACCAAGTTATAGTTGCACGACATTGTATGAATTACTCGAATTGTCTATCTCGAATGTGAACTAATGAGCCTGCTGGTTCAGGTGAGTGGGGATGTTCCACGGATCATAATCCATGTGCACGAAGGCGCGGTCGACGGTTGGCACACTCTCAATCATGTACTGCAGACTCTCGCCGATGTCATGAGCATCACGCAGCCGCGTCTTGCCTTCCAGAATAATGTCTACTTCGACATTCAAAAGATCTCCGGCATAATAGGCCCTCAGGTTCTGGATCTTAAGGATGGCTTTGGAGAATCGCATCGTCATATACAGGAGGACGCTCTGATCGTTGGGAGATGCAGCCGCCCCTGTCAGATGGCGAATGTGCTCGCCTGCGGTTCCGCTCCAGTTCCATATGATATAGACGGAGAGGAGGAGACCACCTAAGGGGTCGACCCACCATAGTTTGGTGAAAGATCCAACTGAGGGGGGACAAAGATCAGTTTCATCATTCGCACATCTTAGGGGGCAATCGCGACACGGTTGCACTTACTCAGAGGGAAAAGGATACTGAAGAGGTTGAATACCACGTCTGTTTCAGCATCTTGTGCCAGGGCTTGGACACTCGAGTTCTTGATTAACCGACACCAGAACCAGCAGGCGAGCTTCACGACTACGGTGCTGGCCATCACGGCAACCGCCGGTATCGTTAGGTTCACTAAGCTTGTATCGTTGGAGATCAGCCGAGTGAAGGACGTGATGGCCACCTGGACAAAGGAGGTCATCATCACAACAGCAAAGACTAACACGCTCAGGGGTTCCAATCGACGCCGGCTGATGGGATACTGGTAGCGGTCGTCCTTCTGAATGAGAGTCGTGGTCACCCAGACGATGGCAGTGCTGAGAAAGTCCAATGCGCCATCCACCAAACTGGCAAGAACCGACAGGGAGTTTGTCATAGACATGACGACGATTTTTGCTGCTAGCAGGACCACGTTGGCGATGAAGTTGACGTAGATCGCAATAGTAACAATGCGGGCGCCGCTATCCACAAAGTCGTCATCTTTCGGCCCGCCATCTGAGAGGGAAGGGGCACTCTCATTTCCGTCTTGAGGCAAAAGAGGCGTGCTCTCATCTGGGATCCGATATAGGTTGCGCGGGGTCCGCTTAATTCGGTCCTGCTTGTGCGGTGGCTCTCCGCTACCATCCACAGCAGTAAAAAGGCTGTCGTCAAGCACGTGGCCATTTCCGCCATTCCCGGCGTGGATCTCGGGTATAACATCTCGAGCTTGGTGATAATCTCCAATGAGACGGTGCGGCAATGACGAGTCAAGTAACCGGTCAATGTATACGTATTGCGCGATGAGATCGTTGTTCCGCTCATAGTATTCACGTCTGATGATGTTTAGGCTCGTGTATCATATCAATTCCAGGAAAGGTGAACACTCACAGTTTTTTTCCCATTCCCTTTAACGAGTTGGAGTCTCTATAATACAGCTGCCTAGAGGCCGTCTCTGTATGAGATATACTTTCTCCCCCGTCCAGCATCACCTACAAGGACAACATACCAATTATAGACGGACTTAACGTCTCCAATTAATTTCTTTGCTCGTTCCCATGGCGGAAGTTCATCATGCCGAGCACTATCATCCCAGGGTTCAGGGCTTTGGGCGGAGATAGAACGCCTACGAATGAGACTTGCTAAACGTTGACCACGAGTCGACAGGATTTCACCCTCAGGCTCTAGACTCGGTCTTCTAGGACGTATAGAATGATGAGAGCTTGAAGGTGCAGGGGATGCCGGCGGGGGGCTCGGTGGCATAGTGTCGGACCGACTGACCCATGCCATTGTGCGGTTCAATTAGCTGTGGATGAGGATGAAACTGGATGCTGAGCGTTGACAAACGGGGGGGGGAAAATATGAACAGGGGTGGGTTTACTATTGGACTGCATCATCGCCTCAAGGACGTAAGTTTCGTCGGCCCGCGATCGGAGCATTCCATAAAATCTATCGACTAGTAGATTAAAGGCAATTCATCAACATAGACCCAGACACTGCATGAAATGATTGCGCTAGTGTTGATATGGTACCTGGGAAATTTTTTTTTTTTTTTTTTTGGCGCTAGTGGTCTGAGGAAAAGCTGAAGCTAGTTCTCAACAACTCAAGATGGCTTACAAAATACCCTCGTCAAGTCAACGTTGTCAGTTGATCTATCTACATTATATAGAGCAGTAAATTCCCTAGAAATCAATATATGTATTATATTATATATATATAATGCACATACACCAGGTCCCTCAGGAGGGAAGAGATGCAATGATATCAATACCAGTTCGTAACCAAGACAGAATTAGCACTCGGTAAATAACGAGGGTGGCGGAGCACTTGGCAGATTGAATGAAGATAATCAGATAAGGAGCTGATCTGGGCTCAAGTACACAGCGGCTTCTCTTTTGTCCACTTCACGTGACTGTTCATACACAGGAACAGCCTTAAAATACCCTCGCATTCGACGGAGCAATTTTCCGTTTTCGATCCGGTGGATGTGGAATCTCGTCTTTTATTCCTAAAAAGGACAAGTGCTGCGCAACTGCTTACTATGGAAAGTAATCCATACATCCATTGAGAGTGGACGAAAGAGTGACATTGATTTGATCTTATTTGGTCTATCTAATAATGCATTCCCTTGCTTAAATTTTATGGACTGTTTTCTTTTCCTTATTTTTTTTTCTTTTCCTTTTCTCTATATCTGATAATCGGGAGATATTGAGGCAGGTTGTTTTGGTTCTTCAGTTGTCTGATGTTCATTGTAAAAATGGAGGGGCGAGGAATGTACTATAAAAGCTAACGTTTTGGAAACCTAGGTGGATGACTCGGCCTCAGATAATATGATCTGTTGGTTGATATAAATTAATGATTAAATTTGAACTACGTATTAGTACTTTCAAGGCCTCGTGAGCCTGGAGACATCGTCAGGCCCGGTAATGAGCCCGTGGGTGCGCAAGTATCAACAATGATACACAGTTTTGACCAAGCAGCGCATGATCAATATCGCATCACTTCCAGGGGACGCAGATACTTGGTAAAAGACGATCTAGAGAAAGTCGGTCGCTTTTTCCGCGCTCTTTCATAGTTCCAGGTTAAGGAAATATTCTGTAATACACCATGCGATTTTCAATATCTCCTTAAGACACCAGACCAATATTTAGACGCAGCACTGAGAGTTGGCATGTAGTTCAGTAATAAATGTGCAACAGTATTCCCTGGGGGCGTCTTTGATTCTTTGCCATAATCGGCCCCTCTTACTCTTCAGAGCTATTGCCCATAGTTTTATATTCCTTTCTTACGGTAGACACAAACATATATATTTTGCTACCAGTCAGTTTATTAGTGCCAGGATCTTTAATGTCTAATAGATTGTAATGGTCAGGGATTGTATCGCATTCCGTACGCTGTTGAGCAAGATATTGAGGCTGGTGGTTTCGACTAGGATTGTTTTCCGCTGCAGCAATATTTGATGAATTAAAATCACCTGCATGCGTTTCACAGGCCAACTCTTAGCTGACAGCTAGTTTGCCTATGTGGAGTCACTGTCTAAATAAGCTTTTTTTTATGTCTATATCAGCCGGCTCGAGCCATGATTGATGGTGGTTATTACTTATTACCCTTTAGATAGAAGGAACCTCCAAATCGTGAGCTTTCCTACTTACAAACATTGCCTGTGAACTTTCGATTTAGGCCCGGAGAGGCATATAAATACATTTGGGACGTCACTCGTTCTTCGCTAATTGGAGCTATACATAAGGAGAGTATTCGGACACTGCAGGAAATGGATGAGGACGACTTCACGAGCTAAACGCCTATCATAATCCTGCAAACTAATTGTCAAAATCCAGACCATTACGCTAGAAAAAAGCATCTAAGCACTAATAGAGGCAGAGCACTGTATTTTATCTAGGCGGTTGACACTAATTCATAAGATCAATATATTTCAATCCACCCGGCTTTGAAAATCCAATACACAAAGAAACCACCTGGAGTATATTTCATCGAGAGCATTTTATACTCTTGAATTTTAGCTTTTAAGAAAGGTGGCTTACTGCTGAACGATGGTTTCAGCGATGTACTGGTAGCCTCAGCCCTTAGGCCTTAGACAATCTCAACAAGACTCTTGCTTTTATACACATTGAATCAAATGATTAGGTCTGCTTGTCGATGTCGATGATGTTATAGTTCTAGTCCCTATGAACAAATTAGCGAGGTATTCCTGACAAAGCTCTTATCTAAATTCAACATGGAGATATTAGACGAAGAAGCGATACAATTACACCGAGCTCAGCCGCCACTGAATTCATTGATTGACCCCCCGCTACAAAGCAATCAGTTTGATTCCTTAAGGTCATCAACGCTGTTGACCCCCCGAACCCCACTATCGTCTATAGCCTCATAAGATGGCCTTTGTATTGTAAAACGTCCAAATTGCACCTCTTATTTGTGTTAGATCGACATGCACTACTATATCTGATTCAATGAAAAGCCCAGCTACAAATACCTTGTTCGTTGTTCTTCATTCGTAGTACACTGAGCTAAATGACACCGGTAAAGAGGACATCGTGCATGCCTTGAAAGTGAATGATACAAGTATACTACTTAAGCAAAACTAGAGGGTGTCCAGAGTGGGCACTTTCAAAGTAATGATACCTTAAGGCCTGATGTTAAGTGTACTCTGTAGAGAAGATTTCTTTACCTATGAAGACAATATACCGCAATTTTCCAAATTTAAGCCAAGTTATCAGTTAATATTTTATCAAAGCTATCAGTTCCAAGTTGATTACGAGCGACGAAGTTGTGACTCTTCTAGGCTTCTCTAGAGCGCATCTTCAAGCTGTCGTCTACCTATGATAAATATCCACCGAGAAGCCAGCCGCCAGGTGTACTTCTATAACCAGTACTAATAGCTATTTTAGTCTCTTGGCTGCAGGATTGAGAACAACTTAATATATTATCAGTGGCGAACAAGATACTACTATACCAGACAGATCTGCTACGGTTAGCCCAAAAGGACAAAGTCTATCAATTATATTTATTAGTGTATATACTGCTACTATCCTTTTGTTTTATTATAAATTATAATGAAGGATAACTAATTCATTCAGTGCTACAAAGGCCCAACGTGGAGTGAGCTTTTAGAAGATATTTTCGGTGTAATATTAGGGTTGCAAGGCAACTTTGTTTCAACTATCGATAGGAGCTCTATAGTAGGTGGTAATAAATATACATTGCCCGTAGTTATTTCATAAAAGATCTAATTTTACTTCGTACAGGCTCACTAAAGGGATCATACAAAAGATAAAACTATCAAACCATAGCTTGTATAAGGTTACAATCCGCTTTTAATGAAAGGCTCTTGAGTGGGAATTCCAAGTGCTTCAAATGAACCTAACTATCCCTATCGCTGGTCAGTCGTGAGGAACGTGCCTCAATCGTTCTCGCTATCGTTTCATGGAATAAAAATACACTTCTAATATTTGACATTACTGGCCAGCTGGGGTTTTGTATGCAACCCTACTAAAGCCAATAGTCTATATTTGTAGTAACCGGCGTAGGCAGCCACTCTCGCACGGCAACATGATGATGCTGGCTTCTACAAGTTCAAGGGGAGAGTCTACGGCGTTTGTACCTCCGTATCCTACCCAGACCCACCCCCACCCCCTTAGGTGGAGCAATGATACCAGAAGCGAGGATCGCTTACTGTATACTTCATACACAGGACAAGCACCCTTACGAGCCTCCTATAATGCCATATATTATTTAGTTAAACTTAGGGGCGATGCCATGGGATTATCAGGGAATGACAAGCTTGATACATTTCGGTATTAGTAAATCTGGCCAGAAACACATGATCTCATTTGCAAACCATCCCAGCTGTTTTCACCCCTTTGAACCGGCCCATTTGGTATATATGTACTCCGTATTATATATATATACAAAAAAAAAAAAAAGGGGGGGATAAAAACCCCCTTTCTCATCGATAAGGGTCCATTCCAGCCCACTGACCCGCAAAAACTCACGCCCACCGCCCAAGCTCCATCGCGGAAATTGTTCCGGAAGCAATTCACCGCCCGAACAGTCGTATCGGTCCCAGAAAAAGCAATCAACAACAACAATCCACCACCCAGAACGAGCCAATTCAATATCCCACAACAGAGCTTCTCCCCCGTTGCAAAATGCCCCCAAAAGTAGCTAAGGGCGAATATATCGAGACAGTGCGTCTCCACCATCCAACCCCCTCCCCCCCACACACAATTGAGCTCACCCAACTTACCTATCCCTGGGGGACGCAAATATAGGACACAGGGAACAAAATATCCCGCCGATCTCAAATCCACGGAACGCAGCATATCATTCTCGGCGGTAAAACGGTCATCCAAGGCGAAGCTGTCATCCGGGGTGACTTGTATCGGACATCGACCAGTTCTAGTGCCAGCGGCGACCAGACCGGACAGCAGCCGGCCACGGCGACGCCGTCGGTTGCGATCACGATTGGGCGCTATAGTTATATCTCGAAACAGGCTGTGTTGCGGCCGCCGTCCAGACTACATCGGGGCGTGCATTCGTTCTACCCGCTGAAGATCGGGGATCATGTCTTTGTGGGGGAGAGGGCGGTTGTCGAGGCGGCGAGTGTGGGGAACCATGTGCATGTGGGGAAGGATGCGGTGATTGGGAGCATGGCTATCTTGAAGGATTTTGCATATGTACTGGATGGAGCGGTTGTGGCGCCGGGCATGGTGGTTCCGAGTTGGTGTGTGGTTGGGGGTGCGCCGGCGAGGATTGTCGGGGAGGTGGGCGAGGGATATGGGGTTGAGGGTGCCGAGGGAGGAATGGCTAGGGAGAGATATCGGTTGGTTGGGAGGTAGAGATGGGTTGGTTGGGTCTGATGTGTGATGATCTTGTGTTTTTGGTGTTGTTATTATACCCCCTCCTTGTTATACGGTGTTTTCTGGATAGATATTGAACTTGGTATGATGTGACCATTCACTCCGTAACTGCGGCTGGTTTTTAAATGTCACGAGATTTCATACATCCAATTGATGAACGAATGGATCTCTAACTATCTAGCGTTCACGAGTGGAGATTACATTTACTGGTCATTAAAATCTACTGATATCCTTCTAAGCCAGCGCGTTATCATCAGCGGCCTAGTTTTGGTGTCCGTTCACGCCATCCTGGGGGCAAAGCTCCCGCACCAGTCTGCTTTCATCGCTGGTGTACTCTTGGCCCGCCTCGGCGCGAGCCATGTCGTTGATCCATCGCTCGTTCGGCTGGATCTTTTCGGACTTTGACAGCTTCGACGCCATGTAAAGCCAATTCAGTGCATTGCCGACGGTACTCACTTCATCGCACACATTGTTGAGCGCGAATTTGTGCATACGCTCGTACAGCTCGTCATCCGTGCAGAGGTCTAACAGATGCTGGGCGACTGCATCGGTGTCCCCCACCTCCACCAGGAAGCCGTTCTGTTTGTCGGCGACTTGAAGAGGTATGCCACCCGCCCTGGTTGCAATGACTGGGGTTCCTTTATGAATGGCTTCTGACACTTTAACTTCGAACCCTTCCCGGGTGGACAGCTGCAGAGCTACTTTAGCTTTAGAGAGCAGGGTGTTCAGCAGCTGGTCGGACGGGCCCAGTCGCACGACGCAGATCTGCTCAGCAAGCTCGGGAAGGTTTTCCTCCATGTGGGTGACTACGGCGTCGTAAATCACCGTGCCGTCCGGATCGTCAACAGAGCCGTGACCGCAGATCAACAGCTTGGGAGCCCGTCTGTCGGGAAACGCCGCGGTGAACCGCCGGTGGAATTTGACGTACGACTCCACAACTTCTGGAATACCCTTTGACGGATCAAAGCGTGCAATCTGGGCGATATATTCATCTAGATCCAAGTCGCTGTATGTCAGCTTGCCAGCTTCCAATGTAGCTGCGCTGTGTGGGAGGAGTTATCGCACCTTCAGGGTAGTCGATAGTGGGCATGCCCGAGTTTCTGCACAGTGAATTGAACACCCGGCCATAATACGCAGTGTCCCATTCGCGCATGTGCTTGTTAAGACCATCCAGCCTACAAACGCGTGTCAGTCACATCTTCCAGGAGCACTAGGCCTGTTGCTGCCTTACCAGTCCGTCGACGCAGGCATGTATCCCACCTTCTCGCGGGGTACGCTCTTAGGCACAAAGGACTTTACAGGGTGGCTGATGTAGACATCGGCAAGTTTGATATATTCCCAGAGCCGCCCCCAGGCCTCCGCCTGCGGAGTTCCCGGTGTGTCAATCAAGTCACTGCGGAGTTGGATGTGGCTGCGAAAGATAACCGGTCGGTCCGGGGCAAATCGCTTTGCGATGGGTATCAACGCGGGCATCTGCGGGTCATCAATAATCACCACGTCGGCTCCTCCATCCTTGGGGTGCTGTAAAGGGCCTCCGGGGATCAACCAATATCGCTCCGCATTTTCATTGACCCACTCCGTCACCCGCGCCCAGTCTTCCTTGGTCAACCGCTCCTCAGGGGAAGCGACACCTTGCAAAATGTTGTGGTTGTTTTTGGTTACACGGAAGACGCCCGGCCGTGGCTTGGGCACATACCTAGGCCCCAGGGTTAGTTGGCGTCCAACTGTCATTTGAGGAAGCCAAGTCGTTCTATGTTTGAGCCTTACCAGGTGATATCGGTTCCTAACGAATAGGAGAATCTTACGAGAGCATGTCTCATGAGAGCGACGCCTCCCCCTTGAGGGGTGGCACTGAAAAAGGCAATCTTGGTTTGTCGCGCCTTGAGGTCGGCTGCATAATGCTGAACAGCTTTCCAGGTCTTGGGGTAGACCGTCTTTTTGAAGTCCTCCAGGTTCGTCAAGCGCACGTGGAATGCTGTATCAACCTCCACGATCCCAAGGAAACCGACCTGAAGTAGGGGAATATTCTCTGGACCAAACAAACTGGGCCGTCTTTCAGCTTCTGTCATATTACGGTTGAACTGGATCGATCTTACCGAACACATTTGCGGCCCATTGATTCGGCCTGCTCGTCAACCCCTCTAATCTTCCAGGTCGAAGAGTCCGGAATGCCGAAAATGAACTTGTCATCACCCTCTCTTCTATATCCCTCGGGGAGGACCAGAGGTATGATATCAAGCTCAGCCCAGAGTCTCGAGCACAGGGCGGGGCATTCTACCGCGATGCGCTCTGGCATCGCTATTCCAATGAACTTCTCTAGATGGATGTCACTCCATCCTCGCAAGCGGTCTATCACGAATGCATCTAGCACGGAACATAGCGACTGGTCCTCTTGCAAGGGGGATGTTTCTTGAATGAAGTCTAGGAGATAAGTGGTATCGCGAATGGCGATTGCCATTGTCACCGATCCGTCATCGCGTAATACCGACAGACCGGCGTAAATAGTCTAGTGGAGTGAAGACGTTAAGGGCCGAAAGCTCAACCGATGTAGCAGATATACATACCCCAGAGGGAGGTGCGGCCCAGGAATTGCTCTCCTGCTGCAGAGAGAGCCGACGCCCCAAACGCAGCGACGAGCGGCGGCGTAATATGGTGTTGGGATCGTCGGCCATTGCTCACTCCGGTGGGCTTGCGAATACTAGAATTGGAGGGATGCTGAGGGGAATGGTTGATGAAGAACGGGGACGATGGTGATATTGGCTAGTAATGAGAAACAACATATACTCAATAAACTACATACATTATATATTACTGCAGACCGATTGACAGACGAATCGATAGAAAAGGTACTTTTGCGGGTGAATTGCGATTCTCCAGTTGGGATTTGGCGGCCCGGTGACCTCATGATTCGAAGCCCATGACGTACAGAGTACAACATCTGCCCGTGACAGGCCACAATCAGGTATGAACAGTTTTTCCCCAGAACGAAAGCATTTCTGCAAGTCTCTCGAATGAGGGGGCAAGGAGCAGAACAGCAATACAAGCCGACAAAAGTCTCCGCATAGAAAAGTCAGGGTATGTCGGTATGTCACACCATGAAGGGCAACTGTCGTTGCACCCGTCGGAAAGAAAATGTTTCGGAGCCTTGGATGGCATGAGTACCCAATACAACCGACATCGCCTCCAATTCTCGATATTTTTACTGTCTCCTCCTGGTTGAAGCCGGTCACAATGGCAACGAGGAAGATACCGGGAATACCGGGGAGGGGGAAAAAGAAGAAGGGGGAGGAAGAGGAGGAACAGGGGCCGTGGGGCCATAGGAACCGGCGCTACGACTACATACATCGTTCTTAGGTACTAGTGGTATTTTAGTCGAATTCAATTGCCATTGCGATGAACTGCTGACGGAGTGAAACAACCGAGATGCTTGGCGGAAATATCGCGGGGCTTAGTCATGCGGCAGCCCCTTTTACGGAGTCCGAGTTGAATTGCCCAGCGCGCAGACCCTCGTCGCTGTTCCTCGTGTGGATCGTCGCCTCTTGAAACTCTGGGCCCAATTAATTAAACTATTCATTTCACTTTCCCTTCTTCTGCCACATTATTCACTCATTTCTTTTCGATCGTTACATTTTGGATCAGCTTGTGTTTTGCCTCTTTTTTTTCCTGTCCCTTATTATTTATTTATTTATTTTTATTTTTTTATTTTTGAACATCTTTCTCCTCCGTCTTCTTTTTTTCTTTTTCTTTTTTTTTTGGACCTTTTCTCTCCTTCGTCGACCAGGTAAGTTCGGGTTGACTCTTGTTCACCTTGCGTCCCCTCCTGCGACGGTCATGATTAAGATCACCTTGGTTGATGTGGAGATTGACAGGACGGAGTAATTGACCTTACAGCGGGATTTCTCGCGCTTTTCTCCCACAACCCCCCCCCTGCTCGTGTTCAACCGCAATTGAAACCTGGTCCCAACTCCGATCACGAACACGATTGAGGTCGTCTGCGCTCCATCGACAGTAGCACTACATCGCTTTTTACGCTTTTTCTTTTTGTTTTTCTTCTTTTTTTTTTACTATCGGTGACCTCAGGAGTTAATACCCCCTCGCCAAAATGGGTGGTCAAGTTTCCAAATTAATGGGGAAGATCTTTGGGACCAAGGAAATGCGGATTCTGATGTTGGGTTTGGATGCTGCTGGAAAGACCAGTAAGTCGGCCGCTGCCCCTGAATCGAGTTACCTCCCGGGGTATCATGGGAAAGGATGACAGAAACTGATGGGCGCATTAACTAGCAATTCTGTACAAACTGAAACTCACGAACCAGGAGGTCACTACCATCCCCACCGTCGGGTTTAACGTTGAAAGTGTAACCTACAAGAATGTCAAGTTCAATGTGTGGGACGTCGGTGGCCAGGACAAGATCCGGCCGTTATGGAGACACTACTATTCTGGTATGGCCCATCGCAATCCACTCGGTCTTTTCAAGCAAACGCTGACCGTGTTGGTATTTCTGTAGGAACGCAAGGCTTGATCTTCGTCGTCGATTCTAGCGACACAGCCCGAATGGAGGAGGCTCGTTCCGAGCTTCACAAGATCATCAATGATCGCGAAATGAAGGATGCTCTTCTCTTGGTGTTTGCAAACAAACAAGATATTCAAGGCCGTACGTACTTCACGCACCGCCAGGATGTCCCGCCCACTAACCTCAACCTCCCTCCCCCAACAGATATGAGCCCCGAAGATGTTACCAATGCACTGCAACTCAACAAGCTAAAGGATAAGCTATGGTATGTCGCGCCTAGCGTTGCTACCGAGGGCACCGGTATTTTCGAAGGACTTGTAAGTTTCCCTTCCCCGCTCTTGGTTGGCTCCATCAATCTCTGATATAGAATTTCTTGCAGGCCTGGCTGTCCAACAACGTGAAAACACCGGCCCAAAAATAATCCCACCCCCGGCGCCTATCTTTTGCACTGTAAATCCAGGACCCCAATTGCATGGCTTTCGTGTATAACATTTCCTTATCTCGTTCGGCCTCCTTTCGTTCATGTCCGCTTTGATGACAGAAGACGCAGCATTTGCAGTATGTTTACATTTCACTCCGTGCGCATGCTTTGCCCATTTCTTTATCATCTTTTCGTTTCCTCACCTCTTCATGATATCCCTCACTGTTTCTATGCGGGCCATTTATATATTTTTTTTAATTAATACTTTCTCTCCCCCTTACTGTCGACTACCTCTATTTTTTTTTCTTTTCCCTTCCAACACATTGCTTTCGCATCGAGTAAAAACATTGAATATAGAAAGAAACTTGAATCAACATACACAAGAAGCCTGTTTTACCCACATCTCCAATCCACTGTTTAAAAAGACATTTCGTCACGTATACACTGACAAGAAAGTGGAATTGTCCTTTACGCCCGATCCGACGAAGGAGCTGGTGCTACCTGGGGCTCAAAACTCGCATTCTGCTACGAAACTTCACAACGGCCGCGCCAATATCGAAAGCCAAGCCATAATTTAGCCTATCTGCAAGGATGGACGGGAGCTATTGAAACCTTCTTAGTATATACTAACCAAATGTAATCATAATTGCCGACCTTCTCTCTCCCATAACGAATCAAATTGGCCTTATAATCAATCTTCGAATTAGTATAGGAAACAATCGCATTCAGATGAACAATAGCACTCTATAAAGAGGGCGAGAAGGCAAACTGAAGGGAACGAACTGCTTGCTATTTAGGAATGTCAGCCCCACATCGGTGGCACCAGCCCTCACCATTTCAAGTACCAAGTCCGCCACTAGGTCACGGTATATAGGAACGTCGTATACAATTTGGCAACCCCCCTTTTCATATAGCCTATATGAAATGTCAACCACTGCCAGACAAGCTCTGAACACCACTATTCACTAATCGTCCAGCTAAATATACAAAACATCAATCGGAACAATACCCCCATGAGACACGTCACAACAACGCCCAGGTTGGTGGGAGAGACATAGAAATCGACCCCCCCACCAAATAGAATTTCACCTGGAACAGAGAAAGGCAGTTTGGAACAATCTCGGCAAGATACTCAGACCCACTGCTGTAGATTCCACGGGACATGAGTACCGTATAAGACTACATACTAGTAATATTTCGTGGAGTATTCACCCAAAAGTCCTCGAATGAAGGACATGACGGAATGGGAGCTATAGAACAAGATTACGAGAATTTATGTTTCACTTCAATCAATCATAGCAAGATTCTATTAATGTGGTAGAGCCCTCATGTTTCACCTCTTCATCGGTAAAACATGCAATGGCTCCTCGCTGATACTTCCTTACAACCTCCCTTTTGAATGTCCCTACAATGCTCACATTTGACAATTAACTATGGCTTCGGACAGAGAATTTGCAAATCTACGCCCCTTCGTAGATATCATCTCAGAGATGAGTTGTGTAAGGAGGAGCTCAGTTTTCTTCGCGGAAGACCAGCGAATGCTGGTCCTGTGAATTTGTGCTCGCTTCGTCGAAAAAGCCTAGGCTTATATTTCTTTCGGGCGGTTGACATAATAAGCTTTTCCCAGTCCGTGGTACCTTCAGATTAAGCTAAAGGAATATATGATCTTTCAGCTTTCAAAGTGTTTCTGGGATACTGGTGTGAAATTGTACGGGCCATCACTGAAGTAAAAAAGAAACGTCTAGAGTGGGAAGGAGTGAAGTACACGGTTTCCCCTACATTATTAGATGAGATCGTTAAATGCCGAGGGCTCTGGCCAAGATTACAAATCACTTTCGTGGTCCATAAGCGCTAACACCAAGGTCCTTTTCAGAAATCTCGATTGTAGCAGAGGGGGCCTTTTTTTTTTTTTTTTTTGGTTTGTTTGTTTGTTCATGTCTGGACATGACTGAAAGACCCAGCAGGAACGGTGAAGGCCAGCCTTAACAATCTGGCCGCACGATACGATGGCATTGCTCATTGCGTGACTGGCTTTTGACTCAATAGTACAAATGGTTCACTTCGACATTGTGAAACTCTAAGGTCCTCTGGTTGTGGCTACTATATTAACCTCTGAGCAACAAGAACATTGGGGCTTTGTGAATTGAGTTGAATCATTTATGATTAATCAGGTATATACATATCCAGAACTGAACCTACTCCTCCCAACTAGATCGGAGACATTGGCGAGTTCCCTGTACAAAGACATAACTTCGTCACGTTCATACACACAACCACGTCGCCGGTCACCCGGCCCGAGTGTGTCTCATTGTTGAAAATCGACATCAAACGTCAACTATACTTACTTAGAGCTCACCCGGCCAGATGTCATTGGCAATTTCCCGGACAAGCTTCAGCTTGGCAATCATGCCGTTTCGGTCAATGGCATTGCCTTCTCTGTGACTAGCGAAGCCACACTGTGGGCTAACACCGACCTGCTTCAACGCCTCCTCAACGGTGATGTTGTTACCCTCCGCGATGAACTTAGCAGCATCATAGACGCGCTTCTTCATTTCTTCCTTGTCCTCGAGCTCAGGGAACTTGCTGGTCACGACACCTAGAATGACGTTCTTGTGTGGGGGGAGTTCCTTCAGTGGTTCGAAACCACCGGCACGAGGGGTGTCATACTCGAGGTAGTATGTGTCAACGTTGAGCTCTTTGAAGAGCTGCGTGGCAATACGGTCATATCCACCTTCGGAGAAGTGGCGGCTACCGACGAAGTTACCACGGCAAATGTGCACACCAACGTGAAAGTCGGCGGGACGCTTGGAAAGCAGATCATTGTACAACTTGATGTACTTCGCAAATGTCTCACCGGCTGAGATCACGTTCAATGGGTCTGCTTCCCAGCCCGCAAGCATCTTTTCAGAACAGAAATCTGTCAAACATTGTCAGTCAACGCTTAGTCTCTTCGCAATTCAACAGAGGAAGGGCTATGGAAAGACGACTCACAGGCAAGGTTGGGGTCATCAAACTGAACATTCCTGCAGCCAGCGTCATACAAGATTTGGAGCTCATCTTGATATGCCTTGGCGATGTCGCCAAAGTACTCGTCATCCGAGGCATATACACCCTTCGGATAGGCCTTGCCTTCCTTGTACCGCAAGTGATACCAGTTGGGAGCAGCGAGGGTGATTTTGATGTTCTTGACTTCCTCTGGGGGGACGACGCTCGCCATGTACTTGAACTCGCCGATGTAGGTGCTACCGACGTGCTTGATTTTGCCGGTACAGATGACACTCTCACCAGGCTTGTGTCCGGCTTCGAGGAAAGCAGCGACATCGGGAGCGTAGGGGCGGAAAACATCGGCATCGATGTCTTTGACTTCCTCGAACCCATCAAGCCCGGGAAAAAAAGACCCCCAGAACACTAGTCACAAGTCGAATCGTTAGCATATTTCTCTGCTACCCAAAAAAATACGCTCTCCCTTACTGTGTCTGCGATATTCTCCATCCGAAACAGCAGCGTAGCCAAGCTTCTTCTGAATTTCAGCAATGTCCTTGATATCCTTGTTCTCAACCGCAATAAGATCAGCCTCGGGGGCCTGACCCTGTTCGAAGGCTGTCTTTGTCTTCAACAGTTCATCGGTACGCAGGAGCGAACCAAGATGTTCGGCCCGGAAAGGGGGGTTGTGATGAAGCTGATGGGCCATGTTGAAGAGTCTGGAGACAATGAGACTGTCCGTATGTATCGATGTGCTTCCAAGTGTCTCTCGAGGCGGTACCTGTCACTAAACGTAGTGATCGAGCAGGATTTCGACAGACAAATTTGAAGATGACAATGACAAAGAGGGAAGTTATTAAAATAGAGAGGGGAGGGGGCCACCGAACTCGGACCCAAGCAAAGTAATTCTATTTCCCATCGATTCGCCTTCTCCACGGCTTAAACCATTCACCAACTGCCGAGTGCTTCCAAGTTCTTTAAAGAGCCCCACCGCAAAGACTCTCTTTCTCTCTCGCTCTCTCCACATCCTGACTCGGGGAGAAGCGAGTGGGACTACGCGAAAGATATCACCCTAACAGGTATGGTCGACGAACGAAGAGGATGGGATGAAGGTCGTGAGACTTGACATCATGCCGACAGATACTCCCAGCTGATGATAAGAGATATAAAACCATATATTGACTGGCCGGCTTTACTACGTGGGAGATAAGAGAGGTGAAGCAAAAATATAAAATAAACCGTGCCACATGGTGGGTCCGGAAAGACCCCATGGAACTGTCCTGCTGCCGTTTGCCACCACTTATTCCAAGCATAGGTCCTGTTCCTGTCCGCTCTGCATGGATGAACGTAGGTCCCATTAATCCAATCGAACCGATAAGCATGACTGGAATCACCGAGGAATACATTGAAGACTTTAGGCTCACAGCATCGTAGAAGCCGTCATTTGAATAGAATGATTGTCCGCATGGGGGACGAGATGGACTAGCGAAACTACTTCCTATACTGTGAGTGTAAACAACGAGAGCAACACGTAACCATAGACCACAAATTATGGTCGAAGGAGTTGGTTTTTACAAGAAGTCGCAATATATACTAGTATATCTACCACCGAGAGAATGAGCTGGACTTACAAGGTCTTGGGGGTCGATGCTTGGCGCGGGCGCTAAAAAAGAACCAACATTGGATTGTGGGGCATTGTGTCCTAATCCAGAAGGGGGGTTTGCCGCATTCCCAGAGCTCTTGCATGAACCTCCTCAATGATACTCATACCTTCCATGTCACCGTGATAGAACTTGGCCTTGCTACGGATGCAAATCGCCTTTGCTAACCCTTTTCAAAACGTGATAAAGTGTGTTGCCGGTGAGTGTCTTGCAGTCCTGGAAACTGTTTTCCCCATAACCTTTTGGAAGGATTGGCGGAGCTCGTGTGACGTATGTGGGGTCGCCGCGGCAGTTGACCTCGGTGTCCTTTCCCGACCGTCATATACGACCTCCATCCGGTCTCTTTGGAGACACCACGGACATTGAAGCCGTACACATGAATCACCCACCTCATCAATGGGAATTATTAGCTGCTACTGCTGCTGGCGGTGTCAAAATGTGATAGCCATGGAATGCTGACCTCCTCTTGCAGGATATGCCGCATGCAATAATGGTCTCCCAAGGGTCATCGTTGGAAGCTCTGCCAAATGAGCTTCTGGACGAGATCATCTCCAATCTGTCATGCCCACCCCCTTCCTTGGCCAAGTTACACCAACCACCAGATACTAATATCGTCAAGTCGAGTACCCGGGATCTGAAGAACCTCTCACGCACCTCTTCCCGTTTACTCGAGGTCACACGACCTCGATTATTTACCCACGTTTGCTGCGACCTACAGGACATAGATGAGCTTCTCTCCTTCCTATCCGCTTCCAGCCTAACTCAACATGTAACTTCAGCCGTGGTCAAAGTGCAACCCTCCTCGGATGATCGAGAGGATCCATTCTGGTGGCGCCGGGCATTGTTCTATCTCGATCCACAACGCATAACAGTCATTGCGCCGCCTTCGTTTATTGGCAAGATGATGGGTGCGCAGATATTTGAGGGCCATAGCTGGGCGTTTGAAGCCCCACTTCAAATCTTGCAGTTGGAGCAGGGCACACGAAGCTTTGATTCTCCACCACGTTCTCATCCTGGAAAGTGCTCAACACTTCTTGAAGCGCGATCGTGGTCCTCCCTGCTTTTCAACGAGTCTTCTTCCCTCAAGGCTTATAACCATTACGAATACTTCCTATTTCAGGTTCCTTCATTTTTCAGCACGTGGGGCTCATTAGCATATGATAAGCCTCGCCCGCAAAAGTTGACCTCGTCCCCAGCGCTCAGCAGATTGACATCCTTCCGGTACACTGCTGTATTCCCGTTCTATAATCATGTGAAACTAGTCTTAAACGCAGTGGAGCTGATGGAGAATTTACGGTCACTGAGTGTCCAGCTCGCACCATGTGAGGGCGACAAGGCTACCGAGCTCGAACAGAGGGGGTCTATGGATCCTAGCGACCCCTGGATGGAGATTGCTACAGGTTACTCACTTATCGGGCATTCTGTAAGTGACTTGGGCAGTAAAGGCAGTCTTACTGAGTTCTGTGCCCGCGACTATGCATTGGGCCCTCTACGGGCTGAGTTATCTCCTATCCTGGAAGACATCCTAGGCAGAAGTGAATGGGCCCACGATGGCCAAGGGATTTGGACAAAGAAAACTATATACCCTGCTGCTTGTACCCCCACAGCGGTGGAATCTATTGTACAAACGGCTGTTGCTTAACATGTGGTTAAGGGCTATGATGCCGTCTTATAAAACGCGCTGGGTTTGCGTAATCGGAATGCTTAAGAATCGCAAGGATGGGCCGTTCCATAGGGGGCTGCGTTGTATGGGGCATTGTATGCATACGGGCCCTAAATGGGCTTATTCAGTTATTCCCTGATTCCAATCACTATATAATAGCCTTGATGCCTTAGATCTAAGGCCTGAACACGTGTATCGGAGCTCAACTTTCAGATGCAGCCTTCCTTGCCTCTTCTAAGATATTAATGTCGCACCTCAACTTCCAGTGTGCATCAGGCCTACTCAGTGGATTTTTTAGTTAAACCATAATATTACCATAATAATTCAACATAACTATCGCCAAAATAATTATTCTATTTGGAACAACCTGCATATAACGTCGTGCTCGTTTCAGTCCAAGATGGCTACTTCTAGCCCATATAGTTCAGCGCCTGCATTCCCAATTCTTGCCCATGTTCTCTTACCACAGCCACATGAGGCCCAGGTTTCTATACAACAAACCTGGGATCTCAATGATGACATCTGCAAAGCCTTCAAAAGCCCTGCACATAGTGTTTTCCGAAAGGGAACCGTAATCGGGTTCTCGAGACTAAGAAACCAAGCCAAGGAAAATGATGGTATTGAATTCTTAGGTCAAGTATGGAGAGCCCCCTTTCCAATTTTGTTCTGCTCCTTCTCCTGGTTCTATTCTCCTTTTTGTCACTACGAACATCAACTCAGCCGATAATAATACTCCTTTCCTAGGTTTCACGATCAATACTCTCAGTACAGCTGCGTGAAACATCACCACCGTCAAGCCATCTTGCCAAAACTTATCTAATCCACCCTGCGAACCTGGATATTTTCTCTCCGCAAAGGCTGCTTGAGTCTCTGTTATCTGGATCCCAGCAGTCATCCCTATCGCGGGATGAGGCAATCTCACATCTGGACTCTGTTCAGTTATTCCCCGTCTTCGACATGGCTGCCGCCGTACAGGCCGTAGGTGAAATCTCAAATACTCTACATAAGTATAGAGAGGAACGGGAGACTCGTCAGGTTCGCCAGACAGAATCCACAGGACACGATGACTACCACGTTTTCCTCGTCGTTGCCGGGCTGGACGCTCTTACTGAAGGAGTCATCCGCGCTTCCTCCACAGTCAGAGGAACTGCTATCCTGTCAAATTTGCTGCGGTCGTTGACACAATTATCACGAATGCACAGCTCCTATCTATCGGTGATGCTTGTCAATACCGGCGGGCTGGGAACGATGACATCCGACACGAATGTGGCCCCAGGCGAGATGCAGCAAAGGAACACCTTGCAGGCTTCTCACCAGAACGGCATCCACTCTATATTCCATGCAGGTGAGAAGCTGTTTCCGAGTTTGCTTATGCGAACATTAGAGCAGGGGATCGATGTCCATCTTCTGTTATCGACTGTTAAATCTGCTCCCGTGATTGAAGTTATCAAAGATAGGGCAGGTAACGGTGTCGGGAGATGGTGCATCTGGGACAAGCGAATTACTTGAGCACTGGGGTCCAGACCACTGCTTTTTGCGTTTGGAACTATATAATTAATTACATACGAAGCAGACCGTTTATTTGTATATATTATCAAGTCTTACGCCACCCTGGACGAGAATAACATCCGCGGCCCAAACTACCAATTATACACACCAACTCCATTTCGAAATCCCTGCGTTTTTTTGCTTCCTCCCGCGAACAAGGGTATCATTTATGCAAATGACGTTTAACAGCATTGCAAAATAGCACGATAATCTCTCGGATCAGCCTTAATTTGGCTTCATTGACCTCCGTTTTGGGCATTGTCTTTTTCCGCCCACATCCTGAGAACAGCTCTCTCCACGACATTTTGAGCCTCTTTTTCACATTTTGTGAGATCCTGATTAACTGTCTCCTCCTCGAATAAGATCTCTTGCTGCTGAACCTTGACCCATTGTTTATGTCTCTCACAGCGCTTCTTGGTACAAATACCTCGAGACAGGCTGCTGATATCATCATCCTCGGTTTTGCCGCCATTCATGACAGTGTCACCATCCGCATCAGTGGTATCGGGATAGCTAGACGCCAGCGCCTCAGGAGTACCATCCTCAAGTGTTTTTGCCCCAATCTCCGATAGCCTCCATTCGTCGAACTCCTCATCAGACCAGGCTAACCGTGAGTCAAAACCGCAGATATCCTTCCATCCACCTTTGGGCTCGGCTTGCTTCAACCGTTCTAATACACTCTTGGACCGTTGACGGACAAGATTCACGAATGTGTTACGCGCATTGAGCATGTCCTTGCGGTGAAGCAGCTCATCACGCCGTTTGCGTAATTCTTCAATCTTAGATGCTTCATCGGGCGAGTATGTGAGGTCATCAGGAACGATATCCAATCCAAGCTTTTTCTTATCTTTCTCTTTTGTGTCCATCTCATGGTCATCGGGTGGTAGCGAGACGATCCGTTCGCCAAGTTTGCGAAATTCCGCCGCTGATGATACATCCATTATCACAGCCTTGAGATCACCGGCCGTAAGGATTCCGCCTCTGCTCCCAAGGTCTTCCATTTTGTTCTCAGGGGCCGGACTCATGTTAAGGTACTGGGTCTTCAGGCGCATGAATTCCCGGCCATGCTCGTCGGAACAATATTTACTAAGATTATTATTGTTAAACCGAGCAGGCTTCCGACAAGAAGGCACTCGACACATGGGTTTCCATGTAGTACATCCTTTGCCCTTCTCTTTGCAGTTAGGGCCTAGTTTAACATTAGCAAAGGCTATTGGGAGAAGTAATACCAACATAATAGCAGCGGAGAAAAAGATAAACCAGAGAGACTCACATATATACTTGTCAATCAAGTCAGCATCTTTCGGGTCGATGTTGACACACTTTCCGTGAAACCAGTCGTCGCACTCTCCATCGCAAGCAATCATCCATGTATGATTATCAGGCCTGCGACAGATGCAAAACAATTCGTTGTCATCTGTTGAAGCATCCTCTTCGTCATCGTTCTCCTCTTCTTTCGCCGCAGTTTTCTTCGGGCCCTTTCTATTCTTGGCTCCTTTTTTCTTCTTCCGGCTTTCGGGTGCTGGAGAGCCCGCCACAGATGCAGAGTCCTGCTTCTTGACTCCAGGGGTTTTACTGGTGCGTGAGGAAGGGGTGTTGGATTGATGGCCATCAACGCTTTCGGTATCTTCTTCGGTAATCTTCCGCTTTTTGGCAGTCGACTTCCTTGCTGTACCTTTCTTTCCGCCACTAGGTGTTGATTTCCTACCTGATGTGGGTTTCACAGAATTGGCAGGTGATGACCGATCAGACGACGAAGCTCGCGAGCCTCGTCCATTTTTCAGATCGGCAATTTTCTTTGGTGTCGGGTGCTCCCCGGGCGTGCTTGCGCCATCAACCTGAGACAATATCGACTTGTTATCGATTTCATCGCTTTCAGGGACCTTGTCCAGATTCATACTTGAAGGTTCGGTTTTGACCTGTGGGCCTGGCGTATCTTGACTTGCCTCGATCTTGGAACCCACTTTGGCATTCAAGAGGTCCTCGTAAAGATCAGCCCATGCTTCAAGATTGCCACCAGCCGCCGCTAGCGAAGACCATGTGGGCATTCTGAACCGTCGATGTATCGTGTTTGCTCTTCCAAGCCCAAAATATCCACTGTGTCGCCAACCTATGATGCCCACGACTCGGTCGTCATTAACGATTATATTGGAAGGGATCATGTTGTTATGTACTAGGCACAACATTTCATCTTCCTTTTTCTCTTGGAATAGCACATCCTTCTCCATATCCTGTATCTCGGGCGGTAGCTGAGAGTTGAGTCCGCTGCAAACATATGACGGGCTGTCAGGGGCAGAATCGATGCTCGCCATATGCTCAAGAATTCGACGGCATTCTTGTTTGAACTTGATGATTTTCTCGGCGCTAAGGTACCTCCAGGCAACTTCTAGAGAAACGCCAGGGATTCTGGACTCCACAGTGACATTCTTCCCATCAACTGTCCCGCAAAAGTGTATCACGGGAACGGTAACTCCAAGTGCTTTAAGAGCATCCTCTGCTTTCCTCGCTGCGCTCAATTCATTGGCATTAGCGCAAGAGTACTTTTCGGCTTTTGTGTCAATCGCATCGTCCTTGTCAACTCGGATCATTACACTGCCAACAGAATAGGCCTGGCGGTCCTCTTGTAAGTTCAAAGAATTCTCTGAGCACAAATTCTCTTTCACTATAGTTTCCCAATGCGAAATCGCATCGGGGTCCGATTGCCACCAGTGATTGTAGTGAGGTTTGAAATCATCGTCTCGCGGGGCATAACGACCGTAGTGAGGGCTTTGCCTAAGGAAGGGATCATCTTGCGGGATATTATCCGGGTTTGTTTCATACGCACTGATGGCTGTCGTGTTATCACTATTGGGGCCATTTCCCTGACCAGCGCCAGCAGGTGTGGCCGCCCCGCCAACCATCGCGTAACCGCCAATAACGCAGTCGTTGCCCTGACAAGCAATAACAACAAAGTTAATCAATCCAATTCGAGGAAATACTCAGACCGTTAGAGCCAGAAAGTTTAGAGTTAAGGCGAAGGAACAGTATGGTCTGTCGACTAGATGGTATAAGTCGGTCTCGTGACGCCAAATGAAGGCATCATGAAAGCAGGCGCAAAGTCGAGAGTACCAAAAGTCACGCAAATATCGAATAGGTAGAGAAGCTTATTAAAGTGACCATATGTATTGTACCCTCAACGAACTTCCCTGGCAACAGCGACAGTGGTGATGACAACGAGGACGGAGTTTCGGAGGTCAATGCGGAGTTTCTGAACGCGCAACTGTCGTGGTGATGATGCCCGAGGGATCAACAGATGGGAGAAACGGCCTAAAGAGAATTGAATGATATTATCCTACAAGCTCGAAGCCAGAAACTGAAGAGCTGTGAGAATAGACGCGCGTGGTCAACCCCCCAGGTTGTACCTTTCTGGGAGCTCAAAATGCTTTCAGATTTGCAATTCTGCCGCGGACTTTAGACGAAGGCGGTGTGCTTTAACTCCGACGTTTGACAGTTGACCCATGATTATGCTTGTCGTGGTAGTGCTCCATTAAGCTGTGAAAAATTACCGATTCCTGGAAGCCACAGGCTCTATGTGATTTACAATTCTCTATCAGAACCGTGATTACCTTCCGAAGAAGTCCATCACATATGGATGTGATTGATCCGTAACAAGGAGAGCAGGAGAAGTTGGCAGAATCCTCCCAGAGCAAAAGCATGCAGGCCGGGGTTTTTACCTTCCAGGTACCTAGGCACGGAAACATGTGTATCTGTAGTAGTCAACACGATAGGTAGGTAGCCTGGTGAAGTTTATACAAGTAAACTTGGTCATTAGCCGTTCCATTCCGTCGTTCAAAGAAGCTGGATGTAGTCATTGAAGGTACTCCGTCCTGGCGATTGCTACGAGAGAAGCTGATGTATCCGGGCTCCTAGTAAAGTTAAAAAAAAAAAAGAAGCGATAATAATTGATGCAGTTGAATAGTGAAAGAAGATCCGAACTAATTCAAGAAAGTCAGTCCAGTCCGTACCCCAAAAGGGGGCCAAAAGGGCCGGCCACGATTCGACCAGCGATCGTGCAGGATACCGAAAGGAGGAATGGTCCGATGTGCCTGGGAAGTGTGGGGATGTCGTTCTGCCCATGATCGGCCCATCCCCGAGCCTGGGTCACGCCGCAGATGCACAACCGAATCGGAAAGGATGACGGTCCTGCGCCTTTGGGTTAGTCGTTTCTATCCTCCATCTTATCTCGCTCTCTTAACTTTCGGCTTCAACGCTTCAATCCCGTCACGAAATACTAAACGGATTAGTTACAGATAGTTAGGTCTTCCTGTGTTCAGCTTATTGCCACTATTATTACTGTTGTTGTTGTTATTATTATACCTCCTTTATTCTATTCGATTCACTTCCTTACGCCCGCCATCTCACACATCATCGAGGGGCGACTGGGAACGGAGATGGTCACCTCATGTCATCTTTCGTCCTGAATAATCTCAGCCGCATTCGTTGTTTCTTTCTCTGCAAGTGAGACAGACTATCACTATCCTTTCCCAGGGCCGAGGTGGCAAAACACTGATCAATTTCTAATCAACTCCCTCAAGCTTCAAAACTCATTGGTTTAGAGGCTCTGACGTCCCCCTCCAACGGCAGCTCCACACCCTGCCGTGAACACCCGCAAACGCGGCTCTCTCTCTGAGGTGACGGATAGAAACCATAAATGAAGAAGATATACTAGGTTTCGTTCTGAACCCTCCCCAAGCTGATTGACTCTCTCGCGACATCGAGATTGCTATCATTGATCATCTTGTCCGGACGTGTTATCTTGCTGCTGCGACTTTAGACCACCGGCTAGTCCATGTTCGGACTGACGCCTTGCAGGGCCCTAAAATAGCATCGAGGCTTTGCATGTTTCACAATGTGCTGGGGTTGTTGCTACTAGTCATATAAATTCCAATCCTTATAACAGTCCATAACGTACCACTGAAGAATCTTGCCGCTGTAACCCTCGAGTTGCGGCCGAAACAGACACGCGAACAGTTGATAAAACGCCAAACCATGTCGAATGAGCCTAGCAGCCCAGAATCAACCAAGCCTGTGACAGAATGGCAATTCATCGACGCTTCGAACAACAGCCGGAGCAATTTGACCCAGGTCAAGCGCCATGTGATGCAACAATACATGCGCCAAAAACGTGCGTCCGGTCAGTCTAGTAATGATGCCGAACAGATGGCAGTAGAAAGCCACAATGCTCCACGAAAGATTGTCCGACGCCCCAGGAAGGCTACAGCTTCTGCAGATGATACTGCTAAGAAAGGAAAGAATAAAACCGACAAGGGCCAAAGGCAGAAGAAGGGGGGTTCTTCATCAGCACAAATATCCGACATCAAAGTTGTCCCGAATCAAGAATCAATGGACGACTTCGTGGAAGAAATCGAGCGAGATCTTGGTCCTGGAGCCTTGACATATACAAGTGCTGAGGATACATCCTTACCCTTAGTTCAGCTTCACAGTGATCCGCTATCATCCTATCTTCTCGAAAAATATGTACTTGGAAGCCATAGTAGTGGTTCAGAGTCTAGCAGTTTATCCCCATGGTCATCGACCCCAACATCGCCGTCTGACGTTGCGCTCTCTCCAAAAACTATCCTCAGTGCAGCACGAACCGACCCGTTTAATACCCTGCCGATGGAGCTTGATGCTGAGGGCCAACGGCTATTCGATTTTTACGTCAATGAGATGCCTGCCTGTTCCTATGGTAGTCATTTCCGCTCGGCCAAAGCTCATAACTGGTATACGGCAGTCTTTGTCCCAGAAGGTATGAAAGGCGCCGTCGCTTTCCAGAACACCATTCTTGTACATGCAGCAAACACTTGGGCGTGGGTACGAAACGAAGAGGAGACTGACTATACACTTGTTCATCGCAACCGCGCAATCTCCATGCTCCGAGATCATATGACAAGAAATCCAGGTGACATTTCCGATGTTGCAATCATTGCATGCCTCAGCGCTGCAGGCCTAGAGGACTTTGACCCCCGTCCAGGTCATAAGGAAATTAGCTGGGTACACATGCGGGCTGCGAGGGAAATGATACGTGCCCGAGGTGGACCAGCAGCCTTCGAGAATACACGGCTGGGCATGTTAATTAACTGGCAGGATTATATACTCTCCGGATATGAAACAAATGGGCCGAGCTTCTTTTTCGAGTATAACACGTCGATTTCACGATCTGTGAATGGTCAAGGCCAATGGCAAGACTCAGTCACAGAAAGACTCAATTGGATGCATGCCTCAGGTCCCCCCATGTCATTGTTATCGCCTGGGGATGATTTTTCATCCTCTGAGTTAAGCAGGCCAAGTTATTCACGATCATTTCTGTCACCAAGGGATGAGATCAAGCACCAGTGTGACGAGTTCATCGAATTTCTAAAGCGTTGCGAGGTGCTCTCGATATCTCATCGATCTAATCAGGCCAATATGCCAACTTTAGTACGTTACAGCGCGTTTCGGGAGACATCACTTCTGTATAGTATCCTTGCCGCACCACCCGGTCTACGCTTTACCGCTTCAGGCAACCGTAAACAATTTGTCGCGCGGCTGGTTGCCCTGATTATGCTTAATGCAGCTCTTTGGGATTACCGAAACACCGTGCAGCATAGCGAAACCTTCCTCTGGACCTTGGAGCAAGCCGTCCTTGCGAGTGAGGTCAATACCAGTGGATCTGTGGAAGCGCTACTTCAGATCATGCTCGGATGCAACGATGGTGTAGTAAAGGCAGAGATGTCTCCTACGTCAGTAGGGAGCCAAGGCATGCCCGATTTCACACAGTACTCCCCTACGGCTCAAACACAATATGGGCGACCTTGGTTTGCTGGCCGGATGCTCAAGGTTGCGAAGCGATTGAATCTGAATTCTTGGATGATGGTTCATGATTTCCTCTTTTCATGCTTGACGTTACGTCTTGAGACCTCTGTGGGTTTATGGGAGCGTGACCTGCGGCAGGAGATTCTCAGTGCACCTCTAACGAGCTATATCATGCCGGCTCTGGCCAAATGACGGGGATCGCTCGGTGTATCGCTCTTGTGGTTTCGCACACAATTATATTTAGCCTAATTTGTTTTATGTGTGTTTGGAATAGATACCCTTGTCTGTTTTCTTTACTTGATACCCAACTCTTATATAGCGAGCGGTTACAGCATCCGCAAATCTATATTTTTTTTTTTTTTAATTTTTATTTTTATTTTTATTTTTATTTTTATTTTTTTTAGTTTTTTACGTAGATGGTTGCTTGCATATTCTGATCTATATATACTACTGACATTGTTCTATATATTATATATGCTATGACATTTTTGCATGGCAACTAGGCCCCGGGTTCTCACTGGACCAGTCGCTGCTTGCCGGATTCGAGACCGCAACGACATCATTCTTGAGGCCCGATAGAGGACGAGGTCGATCATCCTGAGAGCTAGATGAGAAGATATGTTCGACTTCCTCCAGCGACTTGCCCGCAGTTTCGGGGTAAAAGGCCCACGCGATGGCAGCGGCCACCCAATTAAACGCAAAGAAGCAATAAAAGTAGTTGAAGCCCATGCTCGACCTCGCAATGGGGGTGCATTGCGCAAAGACCAGGTTCAAACTCCAGTTGGTGGCGGTGGCCAGCGACGAGCCGCGGGCGCGGATCGCCGTGGGGAAAATCTCAGACGGGTAGATCCAGGAGATGAGGCCGAGGCCCGTAAAGAAGATCGAGAAGACGAAGAACATGGCGATGGCGGCACGGACGGCGTGCGGGTTGGCAGATGGGTCGCGAAAGCCGCCGTTGGCTTGGGCCAAGGCTGCTTCTACGCACATAGTGGCGCCCATGCCGAGCAGGGAAGGGATCAGTAGCTTCCGACGACCCACTCGGTCAATGAAAAGCATGAACACCGTGTTCCAAAATTGAGCCAATGCACCCCATATCCCCTGTAGCATGAGCGGGGTGGTGCCCTTCAGTCCAAGCGTCCTGTACAGGCCAGGATTGTAGTTGGAGATGATGTTAGTACCTGAGCATTGGGTAAAAACTTGAATGCCGCACGCAAGTAACAGACGATGGCGCCAGCGAGCTTGACATAGCAGCTCACGCCAGGAATGGACGACGGAGCGTCGTTCCTCGGCGATGCCGTCGTTGATCTGAGCGATCTCGGCGTCAACCATGTGGATATTAGATCGGTCCCGGTTTAGGTGTAAACGGGCCAGGACCTCACGACCTGCTTCGGCGCGGCCTTTTTCGATCAGCCAGCGTGGAGACTCGGGAAGGAACCAAACGCCACTACAGAGGATCACAGCGGGAACAGCCTGGATAGCCAAGGGGAGTCGCCAGGTAAGGGCACCGGAATGAAGGGAACAGCCGTATCCCGTCCATTGCTGGTCGGAGTTAGTAGGCCGCGACCGAAAGCTAGCTATCCATATGAATGAAAATGGTCTGACATACAGCAACAACAATCCCCAACCCAATCATCCATTGTTGCATGGATCCCAGAAAACCGCGGATCCGAGGAGGAGAAACCTCACTCTAAGAAGAGTCAGCCGGACTCCCAAGCAATGTGATGCCACCATGGGGACAGACGTACACAGTACACCGGAATTGCAGACGACATCAAACCAACCGCTAATCCCGCAATCAAACGGCCTGCAATGAGCATGGCGACCGTGACGGCGCCTGCTTGCAATGCGGCGCCCAAGCTGCCCAGAAGGCCGCCAATGAAGATGACCGGGCGCCGTCCATATGGATCGGAGATGTATGAGACCAGCATAGAACCAATAATTGCGCCCCCTACATTCCAGTTAGAATATGTTTGAACGTCCAAGCGTCGTCCGTCGGTGCAGCTGTACCATTGTACGAAGCAACTATACCACCCGTGGCGGCGTCCGAGGGGTGGTTAAAGCGGGACTGAAAATCTTCTTGATCGAGGGTGGACGAAACCACACCGGCATCATAACCGAAGAGAAAGGAGCCCAGACTCGCGAAGACACAACAAAGAGTGACAAGATAGTAAGCCATGGGTCACAGGCTGGACGGGTAACTTCCAAGTGATACGCTCCGGTGGCAGTGGTATCTATAAAGATACCTCTTTCTCTATTCCACCGTCTTCTAGTATAATTCCATTGATGATTTCCAACAGCTGATGCGAGCTTTAGATAATGGGGGAAAACACGTTTTCTTCGTCGTCGTCGTCGTCTTTCTTTTCTTGACCGTTCCGGACGGTGGCGAATGTCAGAAAGGAGGAAGAATGCCAAGACCCTCCACCGGTTAATGTTCCTGCGAGTGGAAAAGATTGGATTGAGAGCTACACCATATAATCGCTCCCCCCTGCGTCATAGTGAACATAAGGAGAAGACTGAATATATTGGGGGGGGAGGTGGGGGGGGGGATGGACTACTACTACTACTCCTAGTCGGTAGTGTCCGTAGTCCTGGATAACTCATGTACCTGTACAGGTACATGTCCGTACTACCGGGAACATGGAGGATTTGAGTCCATCCACCGTGACAGAAATAACTAAGGTTTAGTTAGTTCGGGTGGTTTTGTTCGTCTGAGCTTCTGGGTCTGAGGTATTTTTTTTTTTTTTTCCTTTGCTGGGACCCAAAGTGGGCTGCCTGAGGCGCCACCCGATGACGGAGCAGTTCTTCAGCCTTACCTAAAAATTGGAGCGTCGGCGGCTTGTGAGTTCTGACGTATAGAAACGCGATCCGAGGCCTTCGCAGACCGGGCGCTAGGCGCTAGACCCGAACGAGGGAGGACACTGGCAGCACTCTCAGAAACCGAAATGATTTCAAAGGGTCGAATCGCCGGCAGCCGCTGTCAGATCGCCGAGGCCAAAAGTGTGTTTTTTTTTTTTCCCTCATTTTTTTCTTCCTCTACTCCGTACTCGTCGTAGTTGGAGAATTTCCGGTCGACTCAGATCCCGACATTACTCAAGAATCCCACTAATGAGGGATTATTTCTTCCCTCCCAAAGTCTTGGTACGGCGTCTTTGCCCCTTTTCACGCGGACCTGTACATATTCTTTCTTCCTTTCTGTCTTCTAGACAGGTTCTGGTCGTTTCCGCAGTGGATCGCCTGGTCTTGGAAACCGTGACTTCTCTCGTCACCCCCGAGGACTAAGCTTGGTGAATCGCTGTCGCAGAGGCTTTTTTTCCCTTCCCTTAGCTCATTGTCTCCACATTTTGCCAGTCTAAATTTTTTTGTGTCTTCTTCTTTTCATTAATTACCTTTGACCAAAGACGCCTTTCCCCCAGCTAAATCGAGCCACCGTCGGGGGTTAGAACAGGGCTTCGGAAAAAAACAGAGAAAAAAAAAAAAAAAAAAA
>ML736383.1:0-46979 GCA_009193595.1 Aspergillus bertholletiae | reverse complement strand
AAAAAAAAAAAAAAAGGCAGAGAACCAAGTACAGAACGCTGCAGTAAATACGAAACCACTAGAATATAGTTCCACTTTCCGGCCACATTCACAAACCTATTCATCCATTTACCAACCACACCTAACAACAAATCCACGATCAATAAAACCAAAAAAAAAAAAAATAAATAAATAAATGATAGGTAAACAAGAACATTACATTCACAGACCAGTATGTATCCCAGGAACCGAGCCAAACAACAAAAAAAGAAAGAAAAAAAAGAAGAAGAAACAAAATAAAAACTCTTAACGCTACCTACAATCTTCTCGGCCCTTACCGAAGCTAAAAGCATGGAGAACCTACCTACCCAGTAACTAAGTAAGAACTTAATAAACTACAACTACGTAACTAACTACGCCAGGAGATGCAAGGCAAGATCGACAAGCAATGGACCCATCAGATTACATCTCATTACATTCATCTACATTTACATTTACATTACGCATCTTTACCCGCATATTTTGGCCTCGTAGGGATGGATTAGTAACTTTGGGATCGACGAGCTATGAAACTCCGAACTCCGGACGGTGTACCTACGGAGTAGTGCATTCTTGGAGAAAATTCTGTGGTTCCATTTTATGTATCTGTGGGGATGGTTTTTTTTTTATTTAATTTAATTTGTAATTTTGTTTTTGTTTTCTCTAATGCAGGGGGTTTGTGGGGGGATTACGTATGTTGTGTATATCTATATCTATATCTAGGTATCTATAAAGGAGATGTTTTGGATTGGAAGAAGAATGAATGGGTGTGGGACCGACCCACTAGAGCTGGACAGGGTGTTTTGTGGGGGGTGGGTTTGATGGATTAAGAAGGAGGTCTTGTGTCCTCCTGTAGATGATTACGATCTCCATGGAGATTCAAATCATTCAGGGGTCGGGAGCGGATTCTTCCCCATGGGGCTGGAGAGTGGGTTTCTATCCTGGTTGAACTGGAGGGGAAAGGGGGTTGTGTCGATCAGGACAGAGATGCAGGACTGTGCAGTACTGTTGAATTGCTAGGGGGGACGACCTTTCCTTCCGGGATATGATGGGAAATGAGAATGGTAAGTAGTTGTTGATTGATACCCTATTAGACTATGTATATCTATATGCCATTATAATTATGTCCATGAATAGGAAAAGAAAATGCAACTTTTTGGCTGGTAAATCAAACATGCTCCCGCAAAAGCTATCACAGAAAGGAAAGAAAAGGAAAGAAAAAAAGCAGATAGTCGTTAGTGTGAAAGTCTGTCGTCGTCGCCGTAGAAGTAGTCTTCGGCAATGACATCATCTGAGTAGGCTCTGTCGTCGTCATCGCTACTGTCGTCGGGTGTGTCTGCGTTTCTATGAGATGAAGATGGACCACCCAGATCCTCCGGACGCTTTCTGCGTTGGAAGTCCTGTGCATGGGCGGAGGCCATGATGGTTCCCACTCGGGATAAGCCGCGCGCGCGGAGGGATGCACCAGGCGTGGCTGGAGTTCCGTGTTCTATATCCGCCGCTGGAGGTTGAGGCGTCAGCTGCTGTGGTTCTTGGACCACCATTTCCTCAGCTACATTGCCGCTTTCTGCAGGTGGCGAGGCCACCTCGTAAGGCAAGGGCACGTCCCTTGAAGCTCGGAAGAGCAGAACATTCGTACAGTGTTCGTTCTCCACTCGGAATATCGTCCAGACACCCCTTCGACAAATTTCCGAGAAAGCTACCACAAAGCTGAGCACAGCCGAATGTTGAATGTCGTGAGCAAATATGGCGTAGAATATCCAGTTGAATCGCACGACGACATCGATAACCATGGCGACATAGTAGACCCATGCCCTTTGGAAAGCCAGAACCTCGCGTAGCAGGGGGTGTTTGGCATATGGGTTCCCTAAACTCCAGTCCATGGCAAGGTCCCACACGCAGCAATACACGGCATTCAACAAGGCGAACGTGATGAACGGGGCCTGGAATCGAGTCACTCTGTCGATGCGATACATACTCAGGGTGGCGTAATAGAGGACCCCGAAAATGTACTTCCCGAAATTCAGCAGATGCGGGAAAACGTTTCGAGTATCAGCGTATCGACGTAGACATTGCAAAGATCTCCATATAGACGGAAGGCAGCTGAAGAATCCTAATAGTCTGGAGTGAGAAGAATTGCACTGCGCGTGGTTAGACCAGTGCTTGGCATAAAGGCAGAAGAACAGCGCGATATTCTGGAATTGCAATTAGCTAAATGTGCAAGAAGGTGCTGGCTATTATGCTTACCCCCATAGCGTATGTCTGAGAGCAGTACATATCGCCAAGAAAGAAATCCCGAAACTCGACTGGATATAGTCCTGCTAGTAATAGACGCCACTACTGCTTGTCAGCCAGATCATTCTCGAATCCATCGGGCGGTTCACTTACATTGGAATATGCCCACCATTTTCGACTACGGTGATAAAGTACACGGGCAGGCAGAAAAAGGACGACCACCGTTATTCCTATAAGTACGACGGGCCAGTAAATGTACATAGCATTAACCGATATAAAGTTAAGCCACATGAAGAGACCCAATAGAAACATGAAAATGCAAGGTAGCTGCTTCGATATTAGCTGGAAAGCAAAGATGGTTTTTTTGGGGGGGGGGGGGAATACCTCAACTAACTGACGCCAGTCTAACGCAGTTCGAGTATCGTATTCGAAAATAAAGACGTAGTTTATTTTGCTCTTCGTCCAAATAATGCAATCCAAGCAAAACAGTAAAAAGTGAAAGGTTATGAGGAAAAACCCGCCGTATATCTGTTCAGGTTAGTGTCTGATGCAGCTGAAAATAACAAATATCACAATCGTTCGAACTGACCTGGAGTAAATAGCTGGTGTGGGTCGGGATCATGGGATCGGGACTCTTAAAATGCTGACCGGCGTATATCAGGGCTTGAATTGCGAACAACATACCAGCCATCAGGAGAAGGCCCGCACGGAACGTATTGGGAGAGTAGTCGCCTGACTTCTTGAGGGTTTTGCGGAGTTTGGAGACGGCGATCTTGCGGTTTCCGCGCTCAAAATAGCGGGCGTAAAGATCCTCCGCCGCGGCCATCAGGTTCTCAGCAACCTCACTTTGTACAAACCACGCCTTGTTGACCTTCTCTGACATGTACCTCAGGGGCGGGCGGGAATTAACAGCCTTGTCATACTTCTTATTGATCTTGCGAAAGGCAGTTCGATTCAGATAGGCGTATGCTTTGAGCAGCTCCACGCCACGGTAGAACTCCTGAAGCGCATGTTTAAGCTTCCGCTTGGCAGAACGATAGGAAACCTCATGATTTGTCGAGTCTTCGGGTCGACGCGAGAAGTCCCGGCGGCGATTCACAACCTCTGCATCCTGACCTTTATTGACTGCCGGCGTGGCTAACTCGGCCAGTGCCTTGGAATTCTTCCCGATTCGACCTCCCACCAAGGCCTCCTTGAACCGGAAACCATTGAGTCCCCCAAAACCGGCCGATTTGTGCGACTGTCCGTTATGCGTTCGGCCCTTATCATTACTTAAGACTTCCTGGATCCGTTGGTCGCGCATTATATGAAGCTGCTGTTTAAGTACCTTCAAGCGTTCAGTAGCTTCCTCTTCTTTCATCTGATAGAACGACTCGATCTTGGCCAGCTCATCGTCCAAGAAGGCGAAAAACTCGTCCTGGCGTCGGTTGAAATCCGATGACGGCTGATCATCCTGCTTCTCTTGCGACTCGGTGTACGTGAATACCCGTTTCAGGATCTCGGAGGCACGCTTGCCGTTTGCGCCCGAAAAAGTGTTTCTCTTGAAATCCGGATCGGGGTTGGTAGGCGGGCTCCGCTGGGACATGTCCGGCGCGGTTCTGGTGCTGCCATGGCGTGCCATTACTGGCGAAGGGCTTCGGGGCTCATTTTGGCGGGTCACCTTGCTCTTTGGTTCAAAGTCGTGTACCTTGGGATCGATCGCCGGGTCTGGTAATTGGAACGAGGCCACATCCGACGAGACAGGGTGCAGTGGTGGTGTCGCGATAATGCTTCCATAACTTCCTACCGTTGTTGAGAATCGGGAGCCAGGTATTCGTAGGGGCTGGCGCTCGCTTCGGAGAGCGGGAGTTGAGTGTGATGTTCGAGAACCACGTCGGACTGGCGACGTCGAGCCGGTGGCTTCATGCCTTTGGTCTGGCTGATGGAAAGAGGAGGGAGGGTCGGCGTGGACCGTTGAATGATCGCCCTGGTTGAGAGCTCGGAGGGATGCATAGCTGGGGCTTCGATTGGTCTTCTGGAGTGCGCGTGTAATGGCTTTGAGTTTCTTTTTGCCCGCCTAAAAACCGAACATGAAGGTTAGATTGGAGGGGCCTGCCGAAAAATAAACAGAAAACTCAACACCCATACGCACGCAGAGGGATCAAACCTTGTAGTCGAGATATTTAGCACGCCATTCTGGAACTAATTCCTGCTCCAGCTCTCTGTAGAATTCAACGTTAGCCCATCATGCATGTGTAGAATTGGCCTGCAGCAGTGTAACCCACTTGGCGAATTTCATCCTGCGGAAGAGAAGAGAGTAGAGGGCATGATAATGAGATAGACAGTGGCGAGAGCGAAGGTGGTCGGCAGTCGCAATTCAGCCGAGAGTGCGTTGGGTAATAACTGATATACCGGGGGTCGGAGATCTCTTGTCGCTCTTTATATCATCATGAAGGAATGAATGGACAACGTTATCCTCCGAGGGTTGATGCGTCTCAGACCAATACACGTCTCGCAATAGAGCTGTCCGTGGACGAAGAAAAAAAAAAAGAGACGAGTGGAAATCCACCACCACAACAGGAAACGACCGGGGGTAGTTAGTTAGTTTGGTTTAAAAAGAAAATCCCAGAATACAAATCACCGTCAAGAAAAAGGATAGGGAAAAAGAAAAAAGAATTTCCAACCAGTCAGTGCTCGCTAAGGATAAATCATCAAAATAATTCTTGAATAGATCTCCGTGGGGGAGGGTTGAGGTCATCGACGCCTTCGTCTTCATTTGGTTGCCAACACCCGAACATCTCAGGTTGATCTGGGCCGACAATCATTGGTTCCATGATGTCCTGATAGGCCGGAGATATGCACGTGAAGCGGTCTAAGAGACCTCATTTGTGGTGAGTGCAGAGCCACGCGTTACTTGGCCAATTAGGGTCTAGTGGCGGGTCAATTCGACTCCCTTACTGGCTCCCCAAGGGCAGTTGGGCACTTGCTGAGTCAGTCGGTACCAGTCAGGGACTTTTCGGAGAAATTCAAGAACCACAGGACGATTAGGTAAGTCCCCCTGTCGATTGCATGGTGTCATCCTGATGGTTAAGTTACCGGTCCTCTACTAGGTACGGACATACCGTAAATGACATCCCTCGTTCGTAATTGCAAAAACCCTTGCGTGCCAGTAAGTACCCTGACGTGTCACTCGCCATCAACCGGAAAATAAAATCAAAGAAAAATATTTCCGGGCTCTGCGGAATCCTACATAACTTCTGGCACGGTGACTAAACCTGCCAAGGCGCGTTGGTATTTGCCATGGGGACCACCTGTGTTTTTTTTTTTTTTTTTTTATTTTATAGTTGAATCGGCCCCGGTATATTCATTTGGAGAAATACGTACTCCCCTCTGCTCACTGTGGAGTCTATCTATCCACCGGAGAAAATCAAATGTACGCGCAAGTTGGCCGGTGGCTTTCACAGAAATACATTCATTCATTTCTATTTACATATGTCATCACTTAGAACGGACAAGGGTCGTCTCCCGCGATATCCCCGTTCACTCCGTCCGCGATATGTTTACCAGCGGTCGAAGGCCTCGTGGCGAGCGTGCTCCTGAGGGTTGTAGTGAGGAGCGTTGTGGCGGTCAATGTAGTGCTCATCGTACATCTTCTCGGCGTTCTCCTTGGCGTGCTTCTTAGCCTTCATCTTGTCGATCTGATCCAAACCCTTGGTCTCAATGAGTCTATCGACCTGAGAACCGACAACGGCAGCAAGGGCTTCCTTGGCGAAGGCGTGGTTGACAGTCTTGCCTATTCCCCCAAGCGTTAACAGGCGCTGTTACATGGAACCGAAAGTTCAAAAGTATGACCCGTGTTCACGTACCTTCCTTGCGCTGGTGGTCCTCCCAAGCCTTCATACCGGCGAAAGAAGCGGCACCGGCAATGAGCTCGTGAGAGAGGTGACCCTCGTGCTTCTCACCCTGCACCTGGCGGTGAGCCTCCTCGGATTCTTCTATAACCGGAGATCTATTAGCCATCGAATGTTACCATGCAACAAGCCAACTGCGCCGCCATTAGGAGGGGCCCGGGTTCCAGAACGCAGGGGAACCCTTCCTAGCTCGCATGAGAGGAATAGCTTGGGCACATTCAGTGCAGGTTGACCAGGAGAAGAATGACTTACGCCAGCCCCAAGCCATTATGGATGATTTATGTGGTGTGTGTGTGTGTGTGTAAAAAAAGGTAAAAGATGCAGAGAGATGAGATGGATGTCTTGCAGGAATTGAAGAAGAAGAGGGGGTGAGCAGCAGGGGGCGTGATACATCTTAATATACCCCGACACCCCCCCCCCACCAAGCTGGCGTACTCTTCAGCTTATCGTTACCCCTCCATCTGCCTACGTTGGTCTCTGCCCCACCTATGCCATCTCCTGAGGATCGGATTTCGGACCTGGGCGAGAAGGAAGGCAACCCATGGGATGGGTGGTGGGCCAATGGAACAGATCACAACCAGTGATCAGATGCAGAGACTGCCACGTTACTAAAAGCATAACAGCGGGCGCGGGAGAGGAGACGATCATTGATAGGAGTGCTTCGATGCGCGAGCATGTACATCAGCCACCGCCAAGCCACGAGACGACGAGACTCTGGCGCTTAGCTGCCTACGGTACCAGACTATGGTTTTTGTTGAATCACTGTGGGATGGGTTTAATGGACCCGATCCAGTTGTCGGAGCTCTTGGCAGAGGAGAGGGGGGTGGCTTGTGAAACGTAACCAAGATTATTGTCGTAGTGGATCAAGCTCCTCATTTCCCAGCAGGGAATCTGTAACACTGCTCATTCAAGAGGATTCCGTCTGAGGCATCGCGGCGGCTACACAAGACGGGGCTCCTGCTGGATGAAAGTAGATACTGTAAAGGAACAGCAGTCGACCCTTGTCATTCACGGAGAGCACCGCAGGGACATACGTGGTCTCCAGAGATCCATAGGCTATGCAGTGTTGATCGGATGGGGCCCACACTGGGTCATATTCCCCTCAGCCTTACTCCTGGGCGCGTAAAACTAAAAATACGGCCATCAGCCACCGAGCCACAGATTCCGGCTACCGCGAACCCGGTCGACCCGAGCCTCTCTTCCACGCTAAGCTTCTCTTGTCCAAGGCTTGTCAGTGCCCTACGCCATCCGCGTCGGCAATTCAAGGGCAACCGTGGGAAAAAATATTCCCGGAACAGAGGATATCCATCCAGACATGGTTGGAAAACAAACCGCAGGGCGATGGAAGAAGTCAATCCTGAATTATGCTCCTGCATTGGGAATGGAGCGGTTGGTTTCATTTCCTTTAGCCGATGTTAGCTTCGCTCCTTTTTTTTTTTTTTTTTATTTTTTATTTTTTATTTTTTTTTTTTTTTTTTTTTTTTTTTTTTTTTTTTTTTTTTTTTTTTTTTTTTTTTTTTTTTTTTTTTTTTTGTTTTGTTTTATTTTGTTTTCTTTTGGCTCATGGAGTGGAGTGTCAGAAGGCATCCATTGGTCTAGGGCGTGTGTAATAACTATTCCCCACTTTCTAACCCAGGAGAGGATGAAGTAAGTAAATCGGAGTAATAGAAATACCTTTAGGCCGATGACCATCGAATTGCCTTCGACGTCGCGGGGAGTGGCGGTGAATCGTCCATGGAGTCATGGACACCACTAGTACAAGGCCAACGATCTTGTGGCTGAGGCTGAAGTGGGGAAGCCTGAGGTGCTAACGACTCACTAATGGAAGACGTACCAGCTGGAGCCGTCTACGTATGCTTTCAGCAAGGGGCCCTTTTTGTCAATGCGGAGTGTCGGTTCCAATGTCCCTTCCACGTGAATAGAACGTAAAGAGTACCTCTCCTTTTCATCTGAGTCCTCACTGAGGATACTATCTATCATTTCATACGTATCGATAGTCTCTACAGAACACGAGTACCCCCTTTCCCTTCACGAGTCTCTCTCTCCACGGATAACTTTTGGCATTGTAGTTTCAGAATGCGCTAGCTATTTATATCTGAATATCTAGCCAAGATTTGATGTGCCCTTTCCTGGCACACCGCCCCTGATATGCTATCCTGTAATCAACACGACCTGGTGAGTGTACTTAGTGATATAGTAGTAATTCTACTATCTCGCATCCTTATTTTCTATGATCTGAGCTCCACAAATCAAAATACAGCGAATAATCATGATCTCAGAAGATTTTACCAAGGTTTCGGGAGGTTGTATTTCAATCTGCAAATGTTTAGTGCCACCTTGCATTGTACTGTATGCAGATGAACGACTGCATACTACTATTTAGTACTCCCCGCAGACATTGCAGTATGGGCTGCATCTACTCTAGGTCATCTTAAGTGCATCTTAAGCACCTCAGGTTGGTAAACAGGCAGCAATAGTTAGTATTTATGTCGGCTGGGTGAGGTTTCATGGGAATGGAGACAGCATTGTAATAGTAGAAGTATGTAAAAGTGCAATGATTAAGCAATCAATTGTTAAGCGTATCGGTACAGTGCTTAGAAATGCAACGGTCATTTCAGAAGTGAAATGGTTTACATTCAACAGAATTTCTGGTGTCCAGTTTGCAGGCATCATCCCCTTCTAGACTGGCCCGAATGAATTCCAACATCACCTGCCACCATGGCTGCTCCATGCCTCTTTATAGGGCCAATCATGGACTACCTTGGCACACCCTGCAGCTAACCTTCCCTCTAAGTTAGCAGCTTGCTAAACCTGGTCAATACTATACAATGCATCGTACGGTACGTTCAGTTTTCATTCGGTTTGGTATTTATTTATTTATTTTTTTTTTAAAAAAAAAAACAACAATAATAGAATTGCAGAAAGAATTTCCCGCCGACACTTGATGCGACTGGAAACCGCCATCAATTGGCACGTACGTGGCTTCATTTTACTGACTGGAGCGATATCATGGGCTCAGGCGAATGTTCATATCACAAATCGAACTATGATCCAGCCCGATAATCGTGGTCTTGGCTACAGCGAATTACTAGAAACGGTTCAATAGTCCTGTTCAGCAAAAGAGTCCACGTTTAATTTACTATTAACCATTAAGTACAGATACATCACTACTGCAAGCAGCTGATTGGAAAGATTGGGTTAATAGATAAAAGAAAAAGAGCTAGACCGCCCAGAAGCAACAACGGAGCCACTACTAGCTGCTCCCTTGCTTTAGGTCACTGCATAGTTATGCATATCAAGTAATGAGTTAGCTGAGAATAGCCCCGCAACAATTATAGAAAGCGTCGAGGGCATCTGGATATAGCAAAAAGAAAAAGACTCGACCATAGTGAAACCCTCGTCAAAAGATATCAGCAGCAATATTCGTGCACCAGTTAAGAAATACCAATAATGCGGGGGCGTATCGGGAAAACCAGAGAGTTTGATGGTTTCCATCCCAAATAGCCAAGGCACAGACACCATCGCCGATGGCCCGGCTTGAGCTTTGGCCTATACAATCGTATTTGCATCTGGCCCATTGGTCCAGCTCAGTAGTATCATGACTTGGCACGCGGAGCAGAGAATGAGGGTTTTGTGTTCCTTCAACAAAGCCTGGGAATGGACTGTCAAGGAAACCATCGTCACCAATTCTTGCCTCCGGCCTGACCATATCATTGCTGGAATTATCAGCTGGGGTGGGACAAGGTGGCTTAAGCCGTAGCGCAGACAGCTTGCGAGGTCTAGCCATCTATGAATCATTGAGCATGAGCATTAGGATGGAGTGTTACTAGTGGGCCATTTCTGGTAAGTAGGACTAGTGCTGCGGGATGAACCGAATATGATGGTGCTGGAATCTGACTGTTCACCAAGGTGCTTTTAGATCAAGTAAAGAAATGTAGTGGCAATTCTTTGTCCGGTGAAAGCGCAATATCCTTTGAAAGTAACAATCCAAGTCTTGCCGCCATAGTTAGTACTAAGTTAAGCACCTGGCTAACGGCTACATTACTATCCCTAAGATACAGGTTGTCGGGGATTTTTGATTGTTGAGCGACCTCGACAGTGGATATGGTTGGCCCCAGGTCATCTGGATCTTGGGTGAGACAGGACGGTACTCCTGCAATATTTTTTTTTGGCTACGCTCTGGACTGTCCGTGGTCGAGATCTACTGACCGATAAGTGGAGAAATCGTAAGTGAAAAAGTGGGATAAGTGAATTACAAAGGATCATCATGGTTAGCGTAGAGGGGCAGAGCGTCTGTAGTTGAGAGAGATGGAACGGCGTGGGAAAAAAAATTAACTCTTAAGAAATGACAAGTAACGTTTGACTATAGTATTAGTAGGCACCTTCATCCCCATATTCCTGCCAAAAATAACGGAGGGAGTAATATTATCATATTGCGGTTCTGAGGTAGTGAGAAATCCCCTGGATGATGAGAATCGCAGATGTAGTCTCTATACAGGTATGATATATGCTGTGGGCAGATGCAGTCGAGGCATTTGTGTAGTAAATGATCCAGCTCTATAAAAATTTCAATTCAACAGCTATCATAACGTATCAACTCGGTAAGAGATACGCAGGAAAAAAAGGGAAGCATCTATTATCCGTTGAATGGTAGAATAAATATGAAACGACTGACTCTTGATCGATTTTTCAATCGCCTCGCGCCCTCTTACACTCCGAGAACAGAGGCTTTCTGGTGTCTGCCATACCTAAGATATTAGTCTATAAAATTTCTTCGGATCACCCGCGTGAGCTGGTCGTGGCCATTCTTTTGATCGGCTGGTTTGCCTCATAATCTCTGCGTAGGGCTGGACAGATATGTATAGTATGTCTCTTACATTAGCCATAAAAACTGGATCCATTTAGACTAGAGATACTTTCTAGCATGCAAGAGCTAGTCAATTTCCCATTTGTAGACATGACAGAGAGTCTTCAGCTCTCTCTACTGACTCTCGCTAAGTGCGTAAGAATATTTAATAGATATCCACCATCTCACTAGAATAATACCCATCAACCAACCTCAGATGATCCCTCTCCAGCGCCACCGCATCCAGGTCCTCAAACGCCATACTCCAAATCGCCTGCGCCTCAGTCTTTGCGGTGTTTCTCGCTGAATCAATACCTGCTTCATAATCAGCCAACCCTCCTTCACCCAAAGAATTCCCCCCCCCCACCAAAAAAAAAAAAAGAGAAACATGGAAACAAAATAAAATAAAAGAGGAAGAAACATACCAATATGCTGTGCGACAACCGGATACGTCGCCCATCTCCCCCACCCTCTCTCAACTGCCATCTTATTCAACAGCAAATCCACCTGCCCACTACCCTTATCTCGCAAAAACTCTACAATATCCGGCACTCTCTCCCTTGGAAATACCATGGCCTGCGAGCAGCACCCGAATCCCTCCTCAAAGACCCCCGGGGAGGGTGGTAAAAGCGACGCCTTCCCCGCCTGAAAAAATAGTACCACCATTGCCGGATTGAGCACCAGCACCAGCACCCCCAGGGTCCCCCAGTCAACCCACAATCGGACCATTGGACTCTTGCGCCGGGCCAGATACCCAACGAGGGTAATGGAGATCCCGATGGCGAGGATAATCCAATGTTCATTGTTCCCGCCGATGGAGTGGCTAGCCCATCCCGTTGAGCGTTCCTGGTTGAAAAGCCGCATGAAGAGCCATGAGTTGGTTTTCCAGGGCGGGATCTGGGCGAGGCTGGTTAGGGCGCGGATGAACCAGGTGTTTGCGAGGATGATATCGTCTTCGAACAGGGCGATGTAGGGGGCGCCAGTTTCCTGGCAGAGGTGCAGGGCGTGGGTGTAGTCGAAGATGCCCTTTTCGGCGTAGTTGGATGTTGATTGCAAGTGGGAGAGGTGGGAGAGTTCAGTCGGGGTGGCGTGGTAAGTGGTGAAAGTGTCGGTTGCTGTGCGGAGCCAGGTGGTGTTCCAGTCTGGGTGCGTGGATGGGTTTGGCTCGGCGATGAGGATGGTTAGGTGCAGGTCTTGTCGTTCTTTGGGGGTTAAGTTTGTGAGGACGCTGGCTACTGAGGCCTTTTGGTTTTGATGGTTGTTAGGTGCTACTCTTGGGGGGGAAGGTTGGGGGGATGAGGATGGACGGACTTCTAGATAGCTAGTTGTTTGACGGCGGACAGAGCTGTAGGCTAGACAGAGAGTGGGATTGGAGCCCGATTTTACGGGCGACTCTGATGTTGGTGTTGTGCTTTGGGATCGGATGAAGGCGTCTACTTCACGGCGGCGATGTTGAGAGTATCGCTGCTCAAAGGCGCGGGTTTCATCGAAGAAGATGCTCCCTGGGTCGCGATAGAAGTGTGTCTTGCCATACCAGATGGTGCAGGAAATGAAGGCGAGACATAGGATTAATTTTGATAGTAGAGAGGGCATGTTGAGTTTACGACAGATGCGAGGAGTTGCAACTTTTGCTCCATATTCTACCTTCCCCCGTTATAGAGGCATTGACCTGGCCGAATAGAACCGGGACCCATTTCCGTCTCCTGGCACAGCCCTACGTGGAGTGGTGATCCTAGTGAAGGTCCGAACCGAAAAGGAAGGTCTGGAGAGCTCAGGGACCTGAGTATCATGGTACAAGGATTGCCCTAACCAGGGACCACAATTTATATTAGTCAAGAGGGACCTATGTGTGCCTCGGCTGAAGCTTCGTTGATCCTATTCTGACACTCTGTGCTCTGTACACGGACTGGAAGTAGGTTTTCTTATATTTTCCAGAAATCTAGGAACTTGGGAGGTGAAAACAGTGTCCAGATATAGCTCATACTGTATATACACCACAGTATCTCAAGGCAAGAGAATAGGTATCATACCTGTCAACGGAAATGAGGATAAACAAAACGACTGATCCTGCGAAGAACGTTGCAACAAGACAAGTATAAGTTTAGGGCTAGTGATTCCACATTCTCCACATATTCCAGCGCTAATGAGATCCGAGTAGTATCGGCTGCTTTTCCAGGCAAGACCATTGGTTTTGTTTCCTGCCCAACTGGAGACCGTTGGATTTTGGACCCCAATTGCAAACCCACTTCCTTTCGTGTTCAGTCGGTTCGCATTTGGGGGCGATTGGTCCACCGTGTATTTCATGATTGAGTCAATCTTGAGCCCGGGTGGGACTTCATAGAAACCAGTCGAGCAAACCGACTAGTGAGATGCTAAAGCAGCGCTCTATGCGTAGGATTTAGGCAAACCTAGAGCAGACGATCTATTTTCATCCATCTTCCAGTACATACGACCATGTGGTGTAGAGAACGGGGCTTTTCCGTCCACTCATCCGTACTTAAGGCAGATAATATGCGTAACTAGCTAACAGTTAAAGAGCCCTTTGTTGGAGACACATTTGATAAGGTGTCTGTCGTCCTATAGTTCTATGTCAAAAATCACCGTTGAGCATCTTGAAGAACTCCGGGGTTCAACAGTTTCGGCTTCTGATAATAGAAGAGATACTAATATTATCAACCTTTTCCGCTCGACTAAAAAGGTGTCCAGACATCATCAAATATATGGGTCAATTATAACCACAAATATTGTATCCAGCTATTGCGGGTAAGGCTTCCCAGCCGTTAGATAACTTAAGGTTGAACGTGCCTACTAGGTACCTACCGACGGAAAACTCCACAACTGATTCCAAGAATTTGCCATTATTCCAACCCATAGGCAATTTTCAGTTCTCAATCATATTAACTCTTCTGTAACCGGCAATTGCCTGTGGTTCCAACTTCCAGCTCTGCTCTACGGTATTGATGTAAATTGTTTTGGTAGATAATCCTAGGTATACCGTCAAGCTAACCTTTACATTCATTACACTGGAGTCTCAGATCCATCAACTTCGAAGAAAGCTGTATTTTTATCAACAATAGCAATAGTTATGAATATTTAAGGGAGTTTAACTGTGATATCTGCAACCCTCCTCTGATCGCAACGCAACTGTTGTCGGTTTGATAATATAAATATCACAGACATCGCACTACAAACATTTAATCTGTAAGATAGTAGTGTTTTAGGTGTAATACTAGACTTTGTAGAGGTACTAAAGAGGTTTCCAAGACATACACCTCAGGGCCGCTGAATGGAATACTAGGCATATAGGCCACCATAGGCCGTGATGAGGCTCCAAATTCGTCGATAAGTAATGGACTACTGTACATAAACATACATAAGGACTAGATAGTGGCATCCTGCATATCGCTTAGCGAGGGGTCAGGATATGAATTCACCACCACCACCACCATCTGTATAAGAGACCCGGATGGTGCAGTGGCAGCCATGGCTGCTCTGCCAGAAGAAGGCGTCTCTCGTTCGAATTCTCCCAACGGCGGATTCGGCCGCAGTAATAAAATCCCTCTGTACAGGGATTTTCCCTAAACAACCGGCTTCGTCAGCCGGGATGGATAGGTTTCTGGTTATTTCCCCCTATCTGAATGATTCTTTTCATCTCCATTTTTCTTCAGTGTGTCTCTCTCCCCAGGCTCTACAACATTTGTTGGATAGTGTTTGGTCCATGACGTGCCACCTCTGACATCAGGTATTGTCTGGTGTTGATGGACTTTGCAGAGGGGGCCAGCGTCCGAGAGCCTATTGAATACAACTTTTTCCCCCACGAAAATCACTCCATAGTTAACATATAGATCCTTCGTTCTAAATCAAATTGGTAGCTTTTTACCAGTACAGAAATTACACGGACATATTTTGTGTTATACTATGGATGGAGAATGTTGATTGTAGATGCTAAATGAAATACGCAGGACTCAATTAAGTTTCTTTTAGGCATTTAACCTTTATCTGCTAACCATCCTTCATAATTTTTGGAGTTGAAGGTATGGAGACCTTATTCTTATCTGTAGCAGCCTGATTTATATCATTTTGAAGCTGTAGATTAGCTTTCTTAGTAAGTCTTTTCTCTTCCTTTTGGTGCTGCTTTTGAACGTTTGCCTGCTGACGTATCTTCTTATTTAAAGCTCGAACTCCTTTGCGTTCTTTGAATAGAAGCTGTTTTTCTTTCTTTTCCTGTTCCCGACGAAGCTTTTTATCTTGCTTGGCAGCTTTATCAAGTTGTATAGCTTCAGCTTTCTGAGTCTGAAGCTCACGAGCTTGTTGAATCTTATTAGGCGAATTATTATATTTCTTAATAAATCGAGTTGGCCACCGTTTTCCCGGCTTATTTTTAATGATTTCTTTAGTGAAGTTTCGTGGCATTTTAAGCGTAGGCGGAAAGTCTTCAGTAGTTAGATCATTGATCCATTTTATAAGTGTTTTGACCTGCTCATTGTTAAGGATTCGTTGATCATTATATTGCTCTGCTCAAGTATGTTGAACACTACGATGATGTCGAGATAGTGTAGACCTACTGACATCATGTTTATTGGCAATTTTGGTATAATTAATCTTTTCTCCTGATTTCAGGCTTTCCATCTCAGCTAGCGCTGCCTCAATTGAAGTCATATTGGCAGAGTTATGGTGGTTTGAAAAATATCCAAATGTCGGTGTATATCAAAAAATCGGGCGTCAGGTGATCAGGTACGTAGTTCTCCAGTTAATAATCTTTTAGATTATTATGCCATACTACTACAGCGTCAAAGGTGATTAAATTGTTTTTAATCCATTTTCTTTTTTTTTTTTTCCTTTTCTAATTTATCCTGCTGAATTAAACAGGTCTGTATATTGAGCTATTGTTCCTTTTATCTAGTCCAACTGGCAGCGGTGGGGTAATTCAGGCCTCAGGCAACCGCTGTGACGGTAGGGTTAAAAAAGAAATTCGGGTTAGTCTACTAAAACCCGGACCCAGGGACCACTCTAGCCACAATAGACCCAGAAAGATCTGCAGTATTCACTGCAAACGGACGTGTCGATGTGATTGGCCAATAAGTGCAGGTTGGGTGACCTGAGGCCCGGATCTGCAGGTTGGAAGTCGTTGGAGCGCAGTTGGACATCTTGAGGGACCAATTGTCATTGGCAATACACCCTGAGTAGATCGGTTCTGTGGTAACGCTTATGGTTTGTGGATCGGATGACCTGAAATGTTGACGCAACTATTAAACCAAGGTGAATCTGAAACAGATTGATTCGGATTGGAGATTGAACGGTATGGCCAGCACTGTTTTTCTATAGTTGTACAATGTAATATATTTTATATCGTTAGAATATGACATAGGCAGGCAATATATATATACGGGTAGTATTTGATATGAACGGAAACGAGTCTTAGAGAACTGAGAATACTTGAGTGTGTCTTGATACTATATATAAAATTCATATATTTGAAACTGTATATTGAATCGTCGGGCCTCGCCCGGGCTAGATTGAATCGGAATCTGGGCAACCCACTGACTGAAGCCCACTGCATATATGGGTATTTTGCCTCTACCGTGGAATGACATACCCGGCGTCTTGTACATAGTCCCTTGGTTTCGAAAAGTGGTGTGATTATCAGCCTGGTATCGGGACGTAGGACAGCATAAACGATCGTACCAAGTCATATCCATGCCATGTTAAGTTATTGGTTCCTTCTGTCAACTGAAGTGGAGGAGAGTTTATAAACTGCTCGCTTATATCGTTGAGCGTGTAGATAGGGTCCTTAGTTCAAGCTACAATTGTTCTCTTTGACAAGGAAATCGTTTCATACACACCTATCTTCAAAGGTCATGGTATGTACTCGGACGAGAATTCCTTGATTGGCCGTTTCAATCCTCACACTAGTTCTTTATTGATCTTTGCTGTGATCTAGGATCTTCAAGTCGATGAGATTCCGTTTCTAAGGGAGGTATACAGCCCGCCTGACGGAAGGTCTCGCATTGAGTGAGTGTTGTATTATGTCTCAGGGATTGATGAACTGACCATCAAGCGAGTTTATGTTTTATTCATGGCCTGAACCCTCTGAGCCATCATAACCATGCATATGATACGTGGACTCATGAGAATGGCACGTTTTGGCCGCGGGACCTTTTACCGCAGGACATCCCGGAAGCACGTATCTTTGTCTACGGATATAATTCAAACATCGCGATAGACGTCTCCGAGGCTAGGATCAAACACCATGCCGATGTCTTACTCGATCGCCTGCAGCGAAAACGAAAGCTCAGTGTAGACGATGGCCCAATTCCGATTATATTCATTGGTCATAGCCTAGGCGGGTTAGTAATAAAGCAGGCCTTATTGAACGCCCAAGATAATAAAATATATGACCCTATCCTCCGCTCTACGTTTGGCCTCGTGTTTTTTGGCACGCCGCACCGCGGGGGACGACATATTGCGGTTGGCCATCTGGCCGCCAGGATTGCAAAATTCATCTCAGGTCAATTCTTTAATCTGATGTATAGCAACAGTGGAAGCTAATGCTAAGCAGGGGACCGAGCAAAAAATGACCTTCTAGAGTGCCTAAAATACAACTCTGTCTTCACACAAGACGCCTCAGAGCGTTTTAGCTACCAGCTAGAACGGTATCGGGTGGTAAGCTTTTTTGAAACTAAGCCAATGAGGTTGGGATTTAAATCCGAAGTTCGTTTTCCATTTACAATACAATACGATAAGGTTGAAGGTAACCTTGAACAGATTGTGGTTGAAGAAGACTCAGCAGTATTAAACTCGGGGAATCGAGAGACTCGTGAAGCGATAAACGCTGATCACTCCGCTATGTGCAAAATTGGCAAGAGAAGCGACATGTATGAAGGTATAATAGGGAAGTTAAAGGATATGGTGGACGAGGCGCTAGAGATGCGACAACCCCATTACCAAGGCCACATAGACGTAAGTGTGCAATAAACTGATTATACCTTGTTGGATTATTTTAATGCGGCGAAGTACTTGAGTCCAGGCACCCGTGGGCCAAAGAGACCCTTTAGTGCTGGCCCTAAATATTCAGTAGCGCTCCTCGACACTAGAGGAGATAGCCCTTATCATGGAGAAAGCCACGCAGGCCTGCCCGGTAGCTACATGCTTCTCGGGTCTAATCGTGGGTTACGATCAGAAATGTTAGGATCTAACTGCGTCCAGTCAATGGGCTACGACCCACGGGCAATTCGTTATTCACGCTCTGACGTACTGTAACCCGGGGTGGAATCCTTGAAAAGTTAGACCTAGAGCTGACTTTACGCAGACTCACCTCTCCGAGAGGTTGAAAGCCGACGATTCCAATCTAATAGAATTTGGTTGTGATCTACAGGTGGGTAGGTAGTCTATTGAGAGGGTTCAGATGTTCATATTTTTTATGCCAAAAGTTCACAATTTCCTGGCTTGGGAAACATATACTATGCAGGTGGAAGTTGTGCCCGAGTGTGGTAGAAGCATAGATTCCTACCTTGATCATCATGAACCCCAAGCCTTGTCGTGCGCCATTTTGCTATGTAAACTGCCGCATAACAATATACTAATTTATCATATAGCTGGTCGATGAAATTGGTTATGAAAAGACTATTTGCCCCAATCTGGCTTGTCGTACACTCGATGATCATATGTCAAATGACGGGATCCCACATGTTGTGGCTGAACCGCCAGCAGACGAAGAGTAGGAATAATCCGAACTTGACACCTACCAGAGGAAATGCTAAGGTTCCTCACAGACCCTTGCTAAGTCGATATACAAAGGATATTGTTAGACCCCGTGTGCCCAGGCGCTCTCTCAAACCCATCAGTCGCCAATTGCGGGAAGACAGCGAATCTCTACAGCCCGCCCGTCAATTAGCCCCTAACCAGACAAACACATCGGTAGGGACGCAAGCGCCTATGGATGCTGTTATCCCATTCTGCTCAAATTGTCACATGCGCCCGATGTCATACCCTGTCTACAAATGCGAAACATGCAACGGGAGGACTATTATATGCCAAAAATGCGAGGGTATCTTTCGCGATGGGCAGAAATTACACCTTGGGCATAATGTGCGACTTATCATCCAAGATCTATGCTTTGACCCTTCGCATATAGTTTTCGAGAGCACGGGTCTACGGCGCGACAACTTCAGTAGCGCAGGGTGGGGCTTGCAATGGGAGTACCAAATTGTTGAGAATGTGCGACTCGGGCGTCACACCTTGCATAAGATGGAGGCTATGTTTTTCAACCCAAGGCCGTCTGGAGAGGTACGGTTTTCCCTTTTCGGTGTGCCAACTGGGCTGTGGGAAATGAAACTACAAATCAGTGTCTGGAAAAGTCGCTTTTTCTCAGGAGACAAACTGGCACTTTGCAGCGAGCTTAAGAGGCGGAGCATGGAGAAGGGAACCACAGTCATGGGGACTTTGGATATATATGGGGAAGCATTAGACAGCGGTGATAGGTACCTGCGCTCCTCAGAGCCAGATACGCTACAGGTGAGCCCACTCGCCAGCTTAGCTGAATGACGAGATAGTTATGGCGGCAATAACGGTCATATTTCAGGTATTCACTAGTAACCACGTCAAGCACGATGCCCTGTGGAGCAAAGCAGGACAAGCCGTGGAAGTTAGGCTTCCGAATCTACTTTTCATTGGTGAAGGACAACATGCTGCGTTCTTTATCCATTATGAACGGAACTCAGCAGGGTTCAAGGGCGAAACACCAGAAGTACAGAGCGCACTCTCCTTTGCTTGGTGCTTAGAGGGAGTTCGTTGTACACAAGTTCAAAGTGAGTTGTCGCTTATAGCCCGAGAATGCCTTCGACTATTCCATCAAGTCTCAGACTATACGCTGATCCGGAAACTTGCAGACCCCAATGCCATAGAGGTTGCAGTGAAGAACCAGTAGTCGGATAGTAGATTCTACTTTGCTATCTCATTTATTTAAGGATCTCAATCGAGGAAAGCTGCGCAGAAGAATAGTTGATTAACTCGCAGAGAATACCGAACACTGAATAATGGTTATATAGATAAGGCAATAAAAGGTTATTATCAAAATTGGGATAAGAACAGAACTTTGGGAAGGTCTGGCAGCAGTCCGTTCAGGCCGGCATAGAAAGCTCACGTTGCAGAAGACATACTTGCGAGAAATCAAAAGGCAGGCAACGTGTGCCTAAAACAACGCATTCTGGTATTTGGCTACAGTATAGGCCACAGGCTCCCCCTGATAACCGACCATGAAGTATAGGATAGCACTGTCCAACATCACCAACAAGGTAAATGTCACATCCCTCCACTTATCGCGAGTCAAAGGGTCCCGGTAGCTGTTTTCAATCCAAAGCTTCCCGCATTTGATCGCATATTCAACAGTACATAGTTGCTGCACGCCTAGGGATGACTGGGTTAGCTTTTCATGTTGTTGAGGAGATGGGCGTTGAGGTGTGCTACTGACTGTGTTCCTTCCGCGATGGTGGATGATCGTCATAGCAGCAGTAAAGCTCTGCAGTGAAGGTACGTACACCAATGTCAAACAGCCCGTCAAACGTTCCTAGTTGTATACTTTTTGTTAACTGTGCCGTGAGGGGTGTTCCAACTTCAACTCTTTCCCCCTGAAGAATAACAGGTTAACATGCGTCTTAATGTCAGTCTAAGGGTGAGCCTGAGAGTGCGTCCTACAAACCTTTTTAAGAAGCCACTCCATCTGATTAGTCGCATAGAACTTCCTATCGTGGAGGAAGACTCGATCTGCTTCTAGGTGCCTGTTCCCATCAAACGGCTCTGAGACACAAATGCCCAAACTATAGCGTGCGATGTGTACCGTAAGGGTCTTTGACACTTCGCTGCCTTGTGAGGTAGGAGCAATGGCGTTCTCGAGACCCCACCGGGCTGCTCCTCGACAAACGGATGACCAGCTAGGAATTATCAGGGTGGTAAACTTGAAGAGACAAGGAGTATTTCTTACGCTCCCGGACCTCGTAGTACCTGAATACCATCCTCTCGATGCGCATCCTCGAGTGTTTTGTACAGATAGTTGCTGCAGCCGAAGCCACCAACAAGCAGGATAGTCTTTACATTGAACCCTTTCCTTTCTGCTTCGTCGACTTGGCCTTTGACTAGACTGATAATCCGTCCGACAATATCATCAAATAAGTTTCGCATCACATCCCTGCAGCAATGATTAATTAATCACCATAAATAGCTATATATATACCAAAAACTCACGGTGTTAATATTATCTGATCATCCTCGACGTGCTGGTTAGGGATGTCGCCCACGCCGACAAGCTCTACGAAACAGTCTTGATTGTCGCCACTATAGTTCCTCTTCACAGTCGACTCGAATTCGCGCATCATTTGCTCCTTATTCCGTTCTCGAAGGGAGTTATATTTCTCGATTCCAACAATTGACTTGACATAGTTCTCAAAGGCTGCATCAACGAAAACTGATCCACTCAAGTCACCTACATATGATGTAAGTCGTCGGACCTTTGGTAGTGGAGTATACATCTTACCGTTGCCCACAACGCACTCTTCCAGTTGAAGGGGATCGACACTAACGATCGTGTAGCTGACAAGATCCTAAGGGCAGTTAGCTTACAGGCATGCTGTGACACCGATGGACATTACCACTGTCCCCCCACCCGCATCACAAACGACAAAGCTGTCACCGACCTAATGCAGATTAGTAGAAGCAACCAGTGCGAGTGTAAGCAGACAGTCCACCTTTAGCGAGCTACCTTCTGCATTCTTTTCTCGCATTATGGCAAGTGCTGCAGCTTCCGGCTCTGAGACAAGAAAGACATTGTCTGGAAGCCCCGCAGCTCGAGCAACATCCTTTGTTTTGTTTGCCGCTGCTGGTGACCAGATGGCCGGCACAGTCAAAACCACTTTGACTTTGTACATGGTATTCCAATTTGGCCCGTACTCCTTGCGGATGTCATCTTGGGCATACTCCCACAGTAAATGTAGGAAATCTGTGGCTACATCATCCACGCTCTTGTCGAGGTCACGCAACAATGATGTGGAGGCCACGATGGGTTCTGCCTTAGCTCGCAAGGTATGGCTAGACTCAAGTAATAGTTTAAACCACTTGAAGCTGTTCTTTTCTGCGCGCTTGACACTGTAACCCCAGTTTTGTGGCTCCCTGCCGTTGTACGATATCAGGGTTGGCACCTTTTCTACGTTGGAATTACTCGCGGAAGTACCGGGCCATTGGGTAACAAGGTGGATGCGCCTCTCGCCACAATTCACCACCCAGCAGACACCAGAATAGCTGAATTGAGGATTAATTCATTTGTCACGAATGTGAATTAGCGAAACGTACGTAGTACCAAAGTCAATAGCCACAATAAGCTCCAATGCCATCTCAGTATCCTCGTAGTTTAGCTGAGGTATTGTTCACATTAAAGAACAAAAAATGACTACTCAAAAGGCATAGGAATCGAGAAAGTCGAAGTGGTGGTTAAAGTATTCCTACATATCCGACAGGTTATTGTAGGTATGCAGATGACCTTCTCTCATGATACTTGCTTCAGAAGCGCACTTAATCCATGGAACGGGGAATGTGATGAACCCTCTCTTGCCAATAGTTTGATGGTCATGTCAACCCACCAGAATAACCATATCCGGCGATCATTAGGCTGGATCAGCAATTCCGATTCCTCGGCACTATATTTGTAGTAAATTGAAAATTCGTGCCATTAAGAAGGTTGCTCTCCTAGACCTACTGTGCAGTGCTTCACCAGGCGCATCCCGAGGTTTCACCCCTTGAGATTGAGTTCGTGTCGAGCAACGTAGTCAACAAAGAAGCGGGCATGGCAACCTCTAAGAAAGGTCAAGGCATCGTACCAATAATGCGTCTTTCCGCAGCTCATACAGACATTAGAATGGCGCCAATATCACAACAAATGGCCCAATCTAGACTCTTTGTTTTGAAAAAGGAAACCGAAACCCGTCCTCTGGCCGCGCAAATGTGGCCCAACCATACTGAAATCAAGACTGACCCATATCTCGGACTATCTTCAAGGTGGCGGCAAGACGTTCCTACTAGATCACACCACCAAGAATCTCGTTGGAGCTACTATCCGAATATCATGCGGCAAGAGAAGACTATCTCCTGCCTACCTGCATCAGCCTGCCAAATGTGTCGACCGAACCCAAAGAACACTATTAACGGTCAGGTATCACGCCATTGTCCTAAAAAACTTTAACATTATTGCTTGTGGCAAAACCGCGAGGGACAGCTGAGAGTGACCATTTAGTTGTAGAGGCCACACTATAAATTTGGAGCGGATACGGCGGCATTACAGACTGGTTTTCTACTCTTATTTCCAACGAATAATTGACTCATGGAATCTTTACCGGTGAAAACAATAGGATACACCCAAAAAGCCCATCATGCAAACTGATCCAGATGGACGAAGCATGAGACAATAGATAAAATGTTTTTTTCGGCCACATCCAAATGCCTCCACGTCAAACCCCCTTTTCAAGTGATTCTCGTATACAGACTTACGACGACAGCATGGATAGGAGTCAGATCAAACAAAGATTCAGCCTTTTAGGGTCTGAGGCAAAATTAACCTTGGAACAAGGTACGGTACATGCCAAGGAAGTGATGCACTCAAATATCAATATTCCTACAGGAAATCACGATGGAGGTATCCGAAGAGCATCCGTTGATTGCGGAACAAAGTTAGCTCCTACCAGATTTGTGGTCAGTAATTCCGTACTGATATGGAGAGGTGGTCTGGCTCAATTGACCAGGATACAATTAAATCGGGTACTAAAAGCCTGATTATGGGTACTGGAAATGAGAAGAGCTTAAATGAGACAGAGATATTTAAGGGGAACTATAATAAGGAAAGTAACGAATCCATTAAGATCTCCACTGATTTGAAGCAGCGGGATCAGAAAATCAAGAGTCTACAGCAGCAGCTCGATACGGCGCGTAAGGAAAATGAAGAAGCAAGGGAAAGTTTAAATCAGATGCAGAAGGTTATGGACAACAAGGAGCTCTTCCTAGATGCACTGGCGACTGACGAAGATATTGTCGCGCGTTTTCTAGCTTTGAACAACTCAATCAAAGCATGGTCTATGAAGTTCGTGGATAATGACGTCCGAGGCTCAGGGTTTCATCCTGCAATGATACCGAGCTATTCAAAGGTCGCCCCACTGTGTCGGGGAATACGTGATCTAGACGAGCTTGTAAGCAATCGGAAGAGTCGCCGATTGTTTACCAGAGGCTGGGTCTCCTATACAATCTGCGAACTCGTATTCCATACCGTCACAGGGGAGCCAGGGGTTGGAAAAAGTATTGAGAAACTCGATGGTAATGATCTTTGGCTTTGCAGTCCTGAGAGGCATAGTCTGGCAAACCTGGAGAGAAAGATCCACTACACCAGTATGTCCACTGGTGCTCAAATTGCCCAATAGGTCTCATTCCAGGATAAAATTGAATAACTGAATTTCAGGTGGGGCGGATATAAGCCCTCGCACCTTTAATAGCTGGAGAGCCTTGACCATCGACCTGCTTTCTAGAACAACCGAAGCGGCAGCACCTGCGGAAGACTTACAAATCAGCGTAAACGGCGCAATCGAGCAGATCACAGCGCTAGTCGAAGATTGGTCGTCCCTTGAGAAGCGTCAGGAATCTAAACAATGCTTAAACGATATTTTCGGTCAAGCTGTACAACTTTCTCAGTTTCTACGCAGACAGCGGGCTGTGTGGAATGTCCGCTTCCCGGGAAAACCTCAAGACAAGGAAAAGCCTTTAATATTTGATCATTCATCCATGAAGACGGAAGGAGATGACGATCAGGACCCCAGAACTGGACTAGAAAAGTATGTTATGCTTGTGATCTCTCCCGCGCTACATAAGCGCGGGAGTATGCATGGCGAGAGGTACGACGTTGAATGTATTATCGTCCCTGCCACTGTACTTGCCGGTAACCCCATTCCGAAGATAGCATAGTGATATATCTCTCATCGTTCAGTTGACAATCAAATTGAATTAAAATACAATCTTATTTAGGATGACATTCCGGGAGCCCTGATATGAAGAAGCTATAAAAAATTGATTTCTTAGTGCCCAGCAGTTTTATTAGACCTACTCCTAGATATACGTACATAATAGGCCTGGCCCTTGAAGCTTAAGTCTACTTAATAAGTATCCTAGCAACGACGGTACTCTATTGACAACGGCAATTTAATTATGACGCAGCCCTAGTGGACTACGGCCTCACCCTGACTCCTGTTAATTATCGACTTAAGGTTGGAACCCCCTACACGCGGTCCGCTAACTGGTCACAGACTTCTGCTTAGAGCCCCGGGCGTAACAGAAATATAGTTATACCTATGTGGAGTAAAGATTACCTATATTTATTAGGCGGCAGTTACATACGGTGAAAATTCTGGAAGTTGCTTAAAACGGCACCGACAGTCTGCCGTTTTTGGCCGCCAATTTACCGTCAACCAGCGTTGGGATGTAATGTTCTTTCTACTAGAACCGCAACAATGTCAATAATACAAATCTAACTTTGCGCAGCATAGTATCTCATCCTATATTCCAGGATCCAGGCGTGACAAGCATGGTTATAAAAGGGACATTTCTCAATAGACAGGCATTGCCAATGACATGTAGATGGCTATGCAAGGGCTTGTCGCATACAATACCTATTATCAAGCTTCAATTATTCATGGGAATACAACTGTGCTACTTCTAAGACCTAAGGGGTTGAACGTGTTTGATAGTACGAACTTAAGGAGCATTGAAATTATTATCCAAACAGTATTAACAACGCTGATCTAGCCCTACATCCGTCATCATCGATGATCGGGTAATATGTACTACCCTACCGGATAGTATTTATTATCGAAAGTTCCTTTCTTTACGAGTTAGCTATCTGATCGTTTGCCGTTATGGACTTAATGTATTTACTTCTGATATGAAACCATATGAGAACACGTGATCTCTAGCGCCTGCGCCGATCACCAACTCAACCCCTGAAAGCCTGACCCATTAGATATTATACAGTAGATAGATGCGATATAGCCGTCCATAGAATCGAGAATCTACTGGAATGGCATCCGGTCCTCAGTAAGCTACGTGAGTGTAGCTGATATAACTTCATTCTGTCCTCCTTCCCCTGAAATCACAACAACTTCCGTGGTCAGGGATACTCAACCAATGAACGTTTAAGCAATGCTGCCTAGGTAATGGGAAGTTAGGTAATATCTGGCTGCTGCTGGAAATAGTCCAGTATCAGTCCGCCAAATTGCATGTCGAATCACAAAGCGGTTAAATCACGTGATCTGACATCATGGGTCAACCATTCTGGATAACAGAGTTCGCTTCCAGGTTCCAGCAGCTAACATACTTCAACGTCCGGATATTGTCTTTCATCTCTTCCATCTCGTTGATTGAATTCCTGTGTTATCGCTGAATTCGTTGCTTCCTATGCACAGTATACCCAATGGTTCCTTGATTTATCTTAACCAGTAACACTGCTACTGCTTTACGCAGGAATGTCTTTTTGCACCGCAGAGAACCGATAATGGCTCGTCTCTCTCGGACAGAAGTATCAGAAAAATACCCTATAGCAGATGGGTTGGATACCTTTCGGCGCACTTTTGAGGACTTTTATACGAAGTCTGGTATTGTTAGGCCTTTCACCGCAGACGGTCTAGAAGACAGTGAAGATAGGGAACACAAGGGTGCCTCTCGGTATATATCTGACTCTCGTAGGGTTTAAGAATCGGCTTGTGGAATTAATTATAACTCTGCAAAGCCTACCTGCAACGTCGCACCTGTTATTGTAGATGTCTGTAAATGTCTGCAGACATCTGAAGGTGCCTCAGGCATATCAATCACCTGATCGTGATCTATTCCTTTCTCCTATACCACATATATAGGACCTCATGTCTCCCAGTTCTAGCTTTAGTTTCTAGTTTTTAGATTCATCAAGAATTCAAGATATTTTGTTTTGACGCCTTCCTTCAACCGTTCACAGTTATCAGGGACCGGACGTGAGACCTTCCGAAATGATCTTCACCATTTTATCTCAGTAGTTGACTCATCAGAATTCGAAGTCTTACGGCTTTTCGCTCTGCTAAACGCAGTACTTGACCGAGAGTCAGATGTAATTATCTGGGATAATGCCTACGCTACTATTGCCCAATCCACCCCTTCTTCACCTAAGTTGACTCCTTATCCTTTCCAAACGCCCCATTCTCTTAACACGAGCAGCTTTGTCAACTCCTATGAGAAGAGAAAATATGTTGATGCAGTGTTAGAAAAAGAGCTGGGATCAATATATATTGGGATACCTAACTTTGGCGACGTATTTTTTTGTATCGAAGGTCTAAAAGAAGCTGCTGCGACTGTGTTCCAAAGATGTCAGGAAGGTGATAGCCCGTTGTTTACTGCATATTGCGGGTGGCAAACCTGGCCTGAGAGCGCGAAGGAGAGGGAGGTTTTAGCACAACCCAACCGGCCATTAGAGGGATCCACAGTGGGGAGCAAACTCGATATTGGTATTATCACCAGTTCAACAGATCGGCAAACGTATGACTGGTCACAGGTCTTGGTTCTTGGAGAGCTAAAGAGCAATCCGAAAGACAACATGGCTTCGAACACATGGCGTGATCTCGGACGCTATGCGAGAGAGGTCTTTAGACCCCAAAGCCCACGTCGATTCTCACTTGGTTTCACGCTGTGTGGATCTATTACGCGACTCTGGGAGTTCGATCGGCTTGGCGCCATTGCATCATTGCCATTTGATATCAATAGGGACGCCCTTCGATTTATTTCCGTGATGTTGGGCTTTTTTACTATGAACAATAGCCAGATAGGATATGATCCAACTTTCCTTACTTCCTTGGATGGGAAATATTTTATTGAGGTCATACGTAATGGGCAAACAGAACGCCTTGTTGTCGATGAGATTATGAAACGCGCTCCATGTATCGCTGGTAGGGCTACAACTTGTTGGAAGGCTCATAACAGCATAGGCGAGGTATTTGTTGTCAAGGACTCCTGGCAATATCCAGAGCGGGAATTGGAAGGGAGTCTTCTCCGGGAGGCCACCAACAAAGGGGTGATCAATGTGGCCAGGTATTATCATGATGAAATAGTTCAAGTTAATAGTAATAAGGCCGATGACGTCCGTAGCAACGTCCGAGGAGGCATAGATATTACCCAAGCAACAAGTTATAAATCGATACAATCCGGGTCGTCTTTGGGAACGGGCGGCACGGCAGATACAACAAGAATAGGTCGCTCCAGAAGTCAGTCAAGTCGCAAAAGGTCCTCTAGTCGACTAGATATGCCACTGCCTCCAAGCAAGCGTGCCTGTTCTGGCTCCCCGACGAAACATCAGGGCGGCTCACAAACTAGAGAGCATCGTCGGGTTATTGTGCGGGACTACGGGATCCCTATCTATAAGGTAGAGTAACGGGTCTCTTTATTATCTGCTCTTCAAAATTGCATTATAGGTAGGTATCTCTGACATTTCCTGCACTTTGAATTTCACTAAGGGAAAAGGTTATGAATCACTGCATTCAAAGACAGGACTATTACAAGGCGATATATCTGTCGGAAATCTCATTCTTAATAATTCTCAATCTGGACATTGGCCAGCCTTTCTGATCGATTTAGAACTTGCCATCTGGGAACAGGAGAGAAGTGTCTTCTGGAGCGAAAGGGAAAACAGGGACAAGAGCATTCATGGCTATTGGATTGCTGTTTGGCGAGAAAAACTCATTCACTCATGATTTGGAGTCTTTCTTCTGGGTTATTTTCTGGATCTGTATTCATGGAAGGTCTGGCGAGGTGAACCCTAAGTTTGAAAGATGGAATTACCTCGATACAGAGGAGCTGGCTTATCAGAAATTGGGAATCATACCTGATGAAACCGTTTTTGAGCATACCGTCCAGGATAGTTTCCTGGACTACTATAAGCCATTGATCCCATGCATTTTGGATTTGCGGAAAGCAGTATCCCCTGGTGGGAAGTTCCGAAGGAAAGAAGACAAGGAACTTTACTCACAAATACGTCAAATTATTGAGAACGCACAGAAGACCATAGAGTAATATGCGGAAACGGGCAGGAAAGGTATTTATAGACATATTTTTACCAGTACAGCCTATGAATTAATAAATTTAAGCGCAAAAAAAGAATATTAGTATGCCTCAATCGCCTCCCGATACCTATTGCAATGTCACTTTGCAATCATGAAATCACATTTTATGCAATTAACTCATCAAGTCCTTTCAGATGCTGAATGCCTGGTACGTATTTTCTTTTTTTCTTTTCTTCTTTTTCTTTTTCTCTTTTCCCTCAAATCAATCAAACAGAACGATGGATTTGCCTATCAAGTCCCTAGCTAGATGACGACCATAGTATTGACAATCACAACAATGCTTCATAGTCCCCTGCCCAATATCTTTGGGCCTGCCTGGTCAGCGAGGTTAGCGATCTTAGCTGCCCCGGCCTTGGCCTGCTTGAGCATATACACCACCATGCTAAATATTGCACATCGACTGTCGTAGTCAGTGGCCCAGACATCCTTTGAAAGCTGGTACGTCAAGTCTGGATACAGGATAGCAAATTGATACTTCCCTCCAGTATTGCAAAAAGTCATAGACGGGCTCTCTATTGCGCCCTTGGAGTATCCGATCCCTTTGTACAGCGGTCATGCAAAGAAGCAATTCGCCAGGTGCTTCCCCCCAGGCGGACTGGGTCTTAGCCTCAATGACGGCGAGCAGTTTCATTTCGTGTGTAGTGACATCGAAGGCTCTAAGGCCTCGGTCAGCACGGCCGTTGATCATATATACCATCTTATTCGTGGGGCTGTAGACAAGCTCGGCGTGAAATGACAATGTTGCTTTTGGAATAAGGCTGAACGCAGACACTCGATGCGCGACAACCTTGGGATTATGTAGGGGCTGGTAGTTGCTGTAGTCAACGCCAGTGTTGACAATCGCCAGGGCGGGTGTCAGAAGCGCTTGGATCATAGTACGGGTTCTGCATTCGCTTTTCCCGATATATTTGGCCCTTGCCACCATGTCCAGCCATGACACTATATGGTGAGTTCAACATCATCTGCATACCAGGGGGGGGGGGTTATATATCTATAGATAATACGTACTACTTGCCAAAGGGAGATCCAGTGGTATGATATCCTCAAAGCTTGGAAACCCTGGTAGTGGTTGCAGCTAGAAGATCACCCGCACCTTGTCGGTGGTAATACCCACAGAGCCGGGCTGAGCTGTGTATTAGCCGTTGATGGAGAAGCAGGCATTTAGGGAACGGGGTATCATACAACTTCATGATGCACCTTTACATGGGGTAATTTCAAAGGTGTCATCAGGGACTCCGTGCGCGATTTATATTCAGTCTCATTTTGCCCAGTCACTGAGATGGAATCTGTATTGTTGGACGGCGGCGCTGTTTTTCGCGCGTGGTCAGATAGCATCTCAGAAGGATGCGCTGGGTGTAGATCAATAGAAGCATCCCTGTCAGCCCCTTTAATCACCAATATGGCAAACGTCTAGCTCATTGACCAGCCTCTCCACAGGGCCTCTCACGCTAGTACTGTCATCTATTTGTCTTACACTATTAATACCACTACAGGTGAATGGGAATAAATGATGCAACGCACCTCGAATTCCATAACCTCCCCATCGGGACCAGTCATCTTCACGGTGATCATATCGGCGCTCAGAGAAGCTGTGAACGTCAGATCTAGTGTGGGGGGGCCTAGGAGGCTTGACAACAAGGAAAAAATACCGTTGCTAATACTGGAGACAGAGTTGACTTTGTGGATACTGTGGAAGTAGTGAGGGGACGGCAAGACGATGTGCCCTGGAATAAGAGGAGAAAGAATGTTTAACAAGTAAGGAGGAGAGGTTTAAATCTCATGGTAGGCGAAGGAGGCAGCGAATGAGTCGATAAGGCAAGAGATAAATTAAGCACCAACCGGGTACCAGATGGGTGAATAAATAGAGAGATACGTAGAACGGCTCCGGTGACCAAGAAACCACCGTCAAGATTTGATTTCCTACCTATAAAAAACTGTACGACTTCGCAAAGCCAATTGTATTTCTGCCCTCTAGGCCCTGGTAACCATATCCAACTACGCTCCGCAAGTCCTCACGTGCCAATCTATATAAATCTTTGGATTTCTCCCGCTCCACAATCGTCATCCTTTTCCTCCTTTCCTGCACCCCTTCCACCACACAGTCCAGATCTTCATCTCCTAGTCCTTGATTTCTCTTAATAGTGATCTGTATCCTGCTTCCCGTTGAATTATACTTGAGTCAAAGTAAGATTAGCCATCCTAGCCCGTCCTTTTGTCAGTCATACTAATCCTCCTATATTGACTAAGTAACATCGCCAATAACACAATGGATATCGACCCTCCTACCCCAACCCATGCTCGGGTTGGAAGGTCGGGTACCATTATAGGTCCCGTGCCTCGAGATGAAAATTTCAATGAAGTCTGTTCTCAGCGTCAGCAGCTGCTCGACCGACTTCACCAAATCATCCAGCGAGCCGTGCCTCGTGCCTTCTGGGCCGTGCTAATTTTTTCTGATATTGAGATGCTGGAAAAATTCATTTGTGAATGTGAAAAGTCGACCTTTCTCCTTGACTTCTGTATGCATGCATGCGCCGCGATCCCACTACTTTGGGCACAAAAGCCACCACGACCCCCCTCCAGTGAGTCAAGCTCCGCCACAACATCATCCCCCACCCCGGCAAATCGCCGCCAGAAGATCATTAATCTCGCCCTCGAACGAGACGGAAAGAGTTGCCTGTTTAGGAAAACACAGTTCGTAGATGTGGCTCACATCTACCCCCATTATCTCCTTGCCGACAGGCGAACCAATTTCTCGACTACCCTCCCACCATTTTGGGGGATGTTAGAGTATTTTTGGCCACCAGAGAAAGTGAAACGCTGGCATGATAAAATATTCACAAATCCAACCGATCCCTCTCGACAAGTGGACTCAGTCTTCAATACGATGTGCATCTCACCAGATATTCATCGCATGTGGTCGACTGGAATTTGTGCCTTCAGACCTCTAGATTACAACAGCGACAAGACCACAATCGAGGTAGAGTGGCACTGGCAGCCGGCGAGAACAGTGGAAGATCGAGTAGCTGTCAACACAGTCCCAGCATCATCCAGGAATATGGAGCAGGTTACAACCCCAAATGGATTGTTGTCTGAGTTGTTTCTCAGATATGGTGACTCTGTACGATTTGTCAAGACCGGTGACAAGTTCACCTTTTCTACCACAGACCCCGAAACGATGCCTCTACCTTCAAAGGAACTGCTAGAGATGGCGTTCATATTAACCAGGATTGTGAATCTTTCTGGGGCAGTGGATCCGACAGATTTGGTCCGGTGGGATTCTTTGGATGGAGACGCTCCGGAGACTCACATCCCTAGGTGGCTGGCTAGCATTAGTGGTGAGGAGTCTGAGAAGGATAGCGATGGGAGTAGCGATGTTGATAGCAATGGGGATAACGAGGGGGAATCCGACATCACTTCGGGATACCCATCCCTGGCGAGAATCCGGGAAAGAGTCCAAGTAGTTGATCCCACAGAGATGGAACAGGCCCTGTCTTCTACCAATGTGTAATTTTCAGAGTGGGTGCTAACCAAGTTTGCTCTTTGCATGAAACATTACTATATGAAACTTTCCAATCCAAACATTGCTAGGTCGTAATCTCATCAGACCTTGTTCAATTTATTCAACTTTCTAATCATTCACTCTCACCAGGGAACCAATAGCCACACTCCTAACTTCATAGTCATCCAAATGCGTCGTAGTAGTAGTAGTAGTAGTAGTAGTAGTAGTAGTAGCAATAGTAATTCTATATAAACTATTATGCACGGACCCTCTGCAATTAATTGGCGGAAACTCCCGAGAGTTCAAGATCCACTATTTATCGTACCTGATAAATCACCTGACGCCCGATCTTTTTAATTGATTTGATATACACCATCATTCTGACCATTTTCTTTTTCCTTTTTGTTTCAAACCACTCCAATTCCACCAAGATGTCTTCAATGGAAGCAGCACTGGAAGAACTCAAAAGCCTGAAAATCGGCCAAAGGATCAACTACACCAAGATAGCCGACAAACACGGTGTGAACCGAACGACACTATCACGCCGCCATCGCGGAGTGCAAAACACGCGGGAGGAGCAATACAACGAGCAACGAGTGCTCAACAGCCAGCAGGCCGAAATAGTCATAAACCGAATCAACGAAATGACTCAGAAAGGTCCTATGCCTACGCTTGAAATGCTTCGAGACTGGGCGGAGGAAATCACGGGAACGAGGCCCGGAAGGCAGTGGCCGAGTCGGTTTTTGAAGAAGTATAATTATCGGCTTATTGCTCGGGATAATAACAATACAACTATAACCGAGTCTCAACAAAAGAAAAAGGTTGATTATGCCTAAGGCGGAGCGGAGTTTAGTCCACGGCATTGGGTTATAGGGGGACACTGATGCCACAACGAGGGAATCACGCTTCGTATCTACGCCGTTGGAGGGTGGTTTTTACATAGCATGAGTCGGCGGCCGATTTGGTGGACGGATATTTATTGCAGCAGGGCCATCATGTGGTGCAGTCATCTACTCCTACCTCACATCGTGTCATGGAAGTGGGGTTGAAGATAACGGATTAATTCACACAGAGGCAGAACGACATATCGTGATATCGTCCCAGCCAATATGACCTCGGGGCGATCCAGGAATGAGGCTTATACAAGTCTCACAAGCGGCTGGGAGCTTTCAAATGGTTCAATAATTAGAGTAGAATGCAGAGAGGCTACCAAGGTCGGTTAGGCCCTATCAGAGCAGCCACATTTTCTTTTTTGAATCTCTACTACGAGATGTCTCAGGTGGCGCCGGGGGGTATAGTGGTTTAATCTGTGTATATAGAACGTACAGCATATACATATTGCCGGCCTGCGTTCCATGGTTTTATTGACCCATCCCCTTCCATGCAGTTAGAATCGGCTTGGACTAATATTTACCTGCGTTTTCAGGGTTCAGTCCAGCCACTTTCGACCTTGAGACACAGATCTACACTACCATTGTGTATGCACACTGCCATGAAGGAAAGTGCAAGTGAAAGGATTTAATATACCGGGTTGCTGTTGACTTGGTTACAGGTATACAGGTGCTTCTACTCCCATGGATCCGCGGCTGTCTTCTGATGGTATTTGCTGCGGGTGCGAATGTATGGCCCATACCGATAGAACATCCACGGGAGCGGCGTCATGGCCAGGGATACAAAACCCAGGATGCTCGTTGCCCATGAGACCCCCAGACCCTTGTACATGTTGTGGGCGAAGAGTGGGAACACAGCACCAAAGATGGATCGCAGGACACCATTCGCGGCTAGGGCACTGGCGCCGTACGGTCCATAGCAGTCTGTCAGGTACGCCATGATGCCCAGAAACAGAGGGATGATCGAGAACCCAAATGGGACTCCGGCCATGATGCCGCAGATCCAGTGGGTCGGGGGGGAGGCAGACCAGCCGAACCAGAACAGACTGATGGGGATGAGCCAGGCAAGGAACATCAGATGGGGGAGGCGGGCCTCTGGCTGGGGCCCAAGGCGAAGCACAAAGTGACGGTGGATTACGTTGATGTAAGGAGAAGCTAAGGTTGCTAAGGTCATGCCGACGCCGATCCCGAGAAACGAGAGACCAGCCATTCCGGGACTCCAGTCTCGGGTCTCCTTGTAGACAATCGGATAGGCGGTGAAATCCAGATAGAGGATACCATAGATGAAGGCCATATACAGAGAAAGCAGGAAGAGGATGGGCTCTGTAAACAGCATCAGCCACGGACGAGTCAGGCCGCTGCGTAACTGCTCGCCGACTTGGGACTGTCCAATTTCGTCCTCGCGTCCCAGACGCCGGGCTTTGTCGAGCAGTAGCTTTGTGGGATACGTTTCGGGCAGGAAAAACAGAACAGCAACGTAGACAATGCCGCTGAGGATGAGCACCACCCAGAAGTTCCACCGCCAGGGCGCGTACTCAGAGATGAACCCACCTACCACGGGGGCAAAGACAGGGCCTAAGAAACTAGCTGCAGAAAAGCAGGCCATGGGCACAGAACGGCTACTCTGCGGCCAGAGATCGGTGATGGATCCCCCCGAGTTGCTGACAGTGGGGGAACCGAAGAAGCCCGCAAAGAACCGGAAGATGATGAGCGAATTGATATTGGGAGCTAATGCACAGCCGATCTGAAAGGCAACAAATAGACCCATTGTCAAGCGAAAGATGTGAGTCCGGCCCCTAAGAGGGTGGTACATTAGCATTGTCGGTCGTGCTTTGTGGTATGAGTAATGAAAGACACCAGGCCTACCAAATCTCTGAGAGGGGTGCAAACAATAGAGACCCTGACCCAAATCCCAGGAGAAAGGTCGTGACTCCCAGGGTCGCTATGATCTGCGAGCATCCAAAGTCTCTCATGATATCCGGGATGGCAGCGGTGTAGATGCTGGAGCACCACGCCACCGTCGCCGTCATCATCACCACAATGCTAGTGCAGACCCCTGCTCCTCACCATTCGTTAGCTGCCCTGTCATTTTCTGTGGATGCGCGGCTTTTCTTACACTTCTTCGTTGTGGGCCATGTCTTCGGGTTTTCTTTCACGTCCAACACAATGGGATCTCCCGATGGAAACATTGCATTGGCCGGGGCTGATTTTGGCTCCTCTTGGAATGGATTCGCGTCTGCCATATTCCCGGTGGTCTCTACCGCAGTAGAATTCGGGGTGAATGCTAGTGTCGGTGTTCAATGTATATACTGGACTATGAGTATCTCAGACTCAGAGCTGCCAGCAAAGAGATGGTGTTGGAGACTTAGGCCTACGTGTGGTTACTTACAATGATTATCAATCAATCAGGATGGGCAACGAACCGTCGTAAGTCAAATAGTCATAAGTCGTCGTAAGTTGTCGTCAGTAGAAGTGCTACCTAGAAGCCCTTAAGTACTTCAGTATGGATTTATAATCAATGGGTGTCAGGACCCCAGGATGCTTTGATTGGCCCATGGTGGAAGTATAGAATCCACTACGGCTTCGGACTTCCCCCGCTCTGTTTCATATTCTTCAAAATACGGAGATGCTCCTTATTAGTCTCACCAGTGGGCCCTTTTCGTGGAGGACCCGAATCACCGAATGCTTGTACTGTTTGGACTCACTCTGGAGAAGCTTGAGTAAGTGCTACCCATAAGTATATCCCTATCGATCGACGACAAGACCTCGGAAGTTGTCAACCTTAAAATGGCGCCATTTCTCGATGATGAATTAGATTGTTGGACCCTAATTGATCTACAATCCACGCAATCCGATCCCTCAGCTTCCTTCCACCCCCCCCGAATGCAAGCAAGACGGGAGACGGTGGTGGACGGGTTTGGCAGTGGCCACTGATGCGCCTCCTGTGCCCTGCAAATTGTGCTTGGCTCAAAGGCAACGCATACGATCAGGAATGCGTCACAAAGGGTAAGAAGTTGGCCCAAATTTATCGAAGGGGATCCCAACAATGGTATCACTCGATGTAAGAAGAAAGGTGTTGAAAACGGAGACCTCTACTACCCTGCACCGCCCCACCATCTTGCTCCTACTATGACAAAGACGTTAGTTGCCAACTTGAAACAGCCAGAAGAGGACGGGTAATTTGCAAATCTAGTTGAGGGAAAGGTATTTCACTTAGGAGAGGGTTGGCCTGGGGTGGGTGGGAGATCTTCGGACCTGTCTTAGGAGGAAATATTGATGGACGATATTATTCTGCTTTGAACGTGCTGTAAGTGATTGCACGTCAGTTGATATGAGTGCTTATCACTGCCTGTTAGCTTTTAAAATATAGCGAATAGTTTACTTCCAATGGGGCTTCGCAACCGAACTGTAACCCCAAGGCAGGCTATTATGCCTTTGCATGGAAGTAAAGCTCTGCAACAGAAGCGCCTCGATTTGAAACCCCTAGCAGTGTTAGGCTATATCAGTCAGAAGTAACTCTTCTTCCTTTTCCATCTCCTGGGCAGTTGGCTTCAGTTAGAGTCGAACTTGAGTTACATTAAAGTAGATCTCGAGGGGCCAAGACGGAATCACTTCGATTCTTCCACCACTGACATTCCGAGTCTGCATCCCAGCCGTCTGCCAGGTAAAGAGAGGGGCTTATTTATACAATCGCACTCCCCTCGTCCATACGCCTTGTCGTCTCTTACCAACAACTTAGAAGACCAACAAAATGTCAGAAACTCAAGTAGTGAATTTGATCCCGTCCCTGCGCCAAGCAGGGCTATTTTCTAGCTCCGCACCCCTCATCCCAGTGGACTTCGCCCCGACAACAGAGCTGCAGGTGGCATTCGGCGAGAAATCAGTTTCTCTAGGAAATCTTTTCAGAGTCAGCGATTGCAAATTGGCTCCAAGAATATCTTTTCCCGCCGAGGTATGTTAGCAGTACCTACCTGGCATTCGTGGTAATTTCCCCGCTCGAGGCTAATGCTTCATGCCACAATAGAGAGACCTTGAATCTGCACAGAAATACACTCTGCTCTTAATAGACCCAGATGCCCCAACCCCGGATGATCCCAAGTTCGCATATTGGCGGCATTGGGTCGTTTCAGGGTTACAACCGTCGGGATCACCTGAAACTGTGCAGACACTAACAGAGTATCTTGGACCTGGGCCTAAAGACGAGTAAGGCTTCCTGGAATCTCTGTTTCCCCTGGTTATTTGGCGGCACATACTGACCAGGGAACGGTATTCTAGTTCACGGCCACATCGGTACCTATTTCTGCTGTTCCGTGAGCCACACAGCCTATCACTTTCGAAGGAAGACGTCGGCGGCGAAGAGTTTACTGCGCGGAGGTCGTTCCAGGCTGCTGAGTGGGTGCAGAAGCATGGACTGCAGCTTGTCGCTGTGAACTGGATGCTCGGTGCAGGGGATGGGTGGCATGAATGAGCTGACGTTCTTTATGGCATCCTTTACTATGACCAATTTTAGAACTGCGCAGATTCATCAGAGCAGTATATTTCTAGGAAATATATTCAAGTTTTAGCTCTTGCAGAAAGCTACTATAAACCTTAAATGAGTACAGCCTGGAATGATTCTCATTTGTTATCTTCCCTTAACTGTGGATCGGACTCTCTCACCCAGGTAGATCAAACTCTATTACAGCACTTCCTCAATAATCATGCAGATTAACTTGAATTTAATTAAGTAGCGGTGAGATTGTCTCCTACTATGCATGATTCTCACCGCTTCCAAATTGCTCTCTTATCAGATTTGTTCTGAATTCCCACTGTCATTTATGATATCGTATAGCTGCATAGTAAGAGTTGCACAACTTTGCAGAGCCTGCGTTGTGGTAGAAGACTCAAACAGGACCATTCCCATGCAGACTAAAGAATAACACCCATTGAACTAGTGTGAAGGAGTAGTTGTTACCAACAAAACGTACACGAAGCATTACAATCAACAGTGGTCCGCCATATTTTCAGGCTTCTGGTACAAAATATTTTCCCTTTTCGTTGTCTCACATATACCGTTTTATTTGTCCAACACCACCGGAATTATGACAAAGTCACAGCCAACATCTGCAACCCACGGCGACGGTGAAAATGGACAAGAGGTGTACACCCCAATGACGCAAGCCGAAGTAGAACAGAAGTACGAGTGCGAGCGCAAAATCCAGCTAGAAACTCGAGGCAAAGTGTCAGATCTTGAAATCACTGCGAACGAGCATGCCAAAGACAAGTTTGGACAGGATCCCTGGCTCCAAGAATACGAGCGTGGACGCACAGATTATGCTGCAAGAGAAGAGCAGCGCCATCACAAGGTGCTTATTCTGGGGGCAGGATATGGCGGCCTGCTGTTCGCAGTGCGTCTCATCCAAACCGGTCTTTTCACCGCCGACGACATACTCATGGTGGATGAAGCTGGCGGGTTTGGGGGCACCTGGTACTGGAATCGGTATCCGGGTGTGAGGTGCGACGTTGAAAGTTATATCTATATGCCTCTCCTTGAGGAAACAGAGTATATGCCACGGGAGAAGTATGCGTCTGGCGCGGAGTTGAGGATGTATGCAGAGCTTATTGCGCAGACCTGGGGACTTTCAAAGCGTGCGCTATTCCGAACGGTATTGCACACTCTAGGCTGGGATGATGATCAGAACTACTGGACTGCGTCTGGCAGGTGCCTCCTTGATGAACCCTCCCAGCCAGATACTCCTCTCCGGTTAAATGCAGACTTCGTGATACTGGCAGGGGGTATATTCACCAACCCAAAGATTCCCAACTTCACAAATATCATGGATTATGAAGGCGAAATGTTCCACGTCTCCCGCTGGGATTATCAATCCACAGGAGGCTCGCAACAGGACCCTAGCCTTTCGAGGCTTGCAAATAAGAAAGTCGGAATCATCGGGACTGGGGCGACAGCCGTCCAGGCAATACCGTTTCTTGCGAAGTATAGCAAGCAATTGACCGTTTTTCAACGTACACCATCGGCAGTGGATCGGCGTGATAACCGTCCCACTGACCCGGCGTGGTGGCGGAAGATGACCCTCTCTGAGGGTAAAGGATGGCAGAGACAAAGAATGGAGAATTTCAATGCATTTACATGCCACGAACAACCACCACCCGAGGTCAACATGGTGGGTGATAGATGGACCAACATGGCTTCCTTTAGTGTCCTGATTGGCTCGAAGCATAACCGTGACTCAAACTATCTTGACCAGATGAAGGAAATCGACTTCGCCCGGCAAGAGCGAATTAGAGCAAGAGTCCGAGACAACGTGCAAGACAAGAACACGGCCAATGCCTTAGTTCCCTGGTACCCGGGCTGGTGCAAGCGGCCCTGCTTTCATGATGATTATCTCTCAGCCTTCAACCGGCGCAACGTACGTATGGTTGATATCCGGCAAAGGGGAATCTGTCATTTCACGAAGAAAGGCATTGTTGCTAATGAAACCGAATATGACCTGGACATTATCGTTTTCAGCACGGGCTACCGTACTACGAGAATGTGCCCGGCAGAGCGCGCCAATATCTCAGTCACCGGTCGTAATGGTCAGGAAATGGGCGCGAAGTGGAAAGATGGATTGGCTACTCTCCATGGAGCCATGACGCGGGATTTCCCCAACCTCTTCTTCACGGGGACGAGCCAGGCTGGAGTCTGCGCCAACCAGACGTATGTGCTGGACCAACTCTCCATCCATGTTGCTTATATTTTGGCCGAAGCTGCTGCTCAAAATGCGACGGTGGCAAAGGACAGAATGCCGGAGTTGGTCATTGAGCCAACAGCAGAAGCTGAACAGGATTGGGCCATGCAAGTACTATCGCGCATAGGCTCATCTCCCCTATCGCAATGCACACCTGGACACTACAATCATGATGGGGCTACGGAGCGGATCAGGTCCCTTCCCCTCAGAGACAAAATGAAGGCGGCGCGTCTGGCAACATGGGGTGAAGGGGTAGCTAGTTACATCCAGCGACTTGAGGACTGGAGGTTGACGGACAAGCTGCATGGATTAGAAGTGAAACTCTTATAAATATCTATAGTACAATATACGGCAAAGTTTCTGGCAGTAAAAGAACAACAGCACAAAACCTCGCCTTTATTCTAATCACATTCCCCTTTTTTCTAAGTCTACCATGACTAAACATTCCCCCAATGGCCTAGCTTTGATTGATTATTCCTTAGCATACATTACATAGCCAGCAGTCTCGTCCTGTTCACAGAGTGGAAAAGTCCACGATAGGCTCTCGTGCCGCCGAACCACGCCGAACCAACAATAATAACCAAGCGAGTTAGCATATCTGCAAGGGATATATATGTACATGTCCACGAGAAAAATCAATTTTAATACGTTCCTCGGCCCTGGCCTTAATCCTAATACAATGCACGCAAAATGGGGCACTCCCTTGCACCTTGCTATCTATTCTGCGAAACCGAATATTGTTAAGCTGCTGCTAGACGCGGTAGCAGACCCTACAGCAGTATCAGTTGGCGCGCAATCCCCAGGCAAAACCCCCTTGCAAGCAGCCGAGACCGTGCAGCATCCCGAAACCCGGCAGGCTATCCTTAGTCTCCTTCAGTCGACTATACAACTAGGGGCATACCAAGTTAGTCCCGTTAACCTAACAAGAGTTCTAGGTAGGAGCTGTAGTTGGGCATAATGCAAGTCTCTCTCTCTCTCTCTCTCTCTACATATATTTGTATATAGTATATATTACTTTCTCCTATCGTATTATTATACGAGTAGGTACACTTTAGATTGCCCGGCAGTTTCTAAAGCAATTGTAATAATATATTGCTCATCCAGGGGTCTGAGAGCTATTTTAACCCGTCCATTTTCAAGCATGCAAGCAAATGTGATGTGGATATCACTCGATCCACTCCCGAGGCGTGCGCCATCAAGTCCACCAACTGTGATATGCACACTACTCTGTAGCAGAGTTCAATAAATTCTGTACCTAGTTATGGCTAGATGAAACAATTAGATGAGTTCCAGGGAGTGTAGATCAGTGCCTACTTGGCGCAGCGAGTGTGACGGTGGATATAATTGATATCGATCAATTTAGGATCCATACCTAGTGCGTATCCCTAACTGGAATATAAAGGCCATGTCGCTCCCCTTCAACCGTTCATCATCTCCGTATTCCGTCTACGTTTATTTCCATCTCAATCAACATTTTTTAGTCTCTATTCAGTTCACAATGCGGTTCACTATCGTCCTTGCTTCACTTCTTTCAGTGGTCTCACTGACTGCTGCTCTCCCCAAGTGTGCTGGGGTTGGTGTGGTAAGCAATCATCCTACCATGGGGTTCATGCTTTGCGATAGCTAATAAGCTATACTCAATTTCAAGGTGTCAAGTATTGAAGAATATGCCATTCCGGAAGATGCGGATACAAGCGCAAAAATCTATGGCAACTATGTCTGGACTCTAATATGTGCTGTCCACCAGGGGCATGTTTTACTAGATCGAACAAAAGGCTACCACAAAATGGAACTATTTATACTAACCTTACATCCTTGTTGATTGTATCAGACGGTAGAAACAGACATGCCTGTAGGAACTAGTCACACATCCTCTCCAACGCTGAACAATACTAACAAGAGTTTTAGGGGGCGTTGCGTTTTAAAATCTGCAAGTAGGGTCTGGTCAATCCAAGATTGAATGGATTCCAAATATATATATATATATATATATCGGCACAACGGCTTGAATTGCCGGGTCAACCTTGTCCTGTTAGAGTTCTAATGGGGATGGATATAAAGCGGGCGATATCCATAATACAATTTTCAATCTTTGCTTGCAATTCTCTTGTAGCTCGCTGAGCCTTCTCTAGTTGCACAGGGCAAAAACTACTATTTGATATGACCTGCTAGACATTAGAACCGTGTAATTGGGTCTATCAGAGGCCGTGTTCCATAACTGGTGCACAGCATGCCGTCCTCTTGATGCAAAGCCAATCTGACTTTGTAATCCGGCAGGTCGTTAACGACGGTCGGCTATTTCTTCAATTTTGTTGCTGAAGACTTGATTGACCATCGTTCCGTATCCACTAGGATGTGTCAAATGCCGTAAACTAATATTGGCCCGTCTTGCATCCGGATCACCGCCATATTGTAATGTACAGTTGGATCTGCGTAAGAATTTCAAAGCCATATCGAGAAAGACAGTAAAATCGGGATAAATGTACTTAAAAGGCGTTTCCCTGGCCTCCGAACACTAGCCCAACCCTCCTTCCTTCACTACACACTTTTGGCTTCATTTCTTTCATATCAACTATTAGTTTTTGATTTATCTTACCGTTCCCTTCTCCTCGAAGAACGAGTTACACTTCTTATCCTTCAGTGCCTTTATCTTCGGGTTCGCGCAGGCATATAGCCCAGGTAACAGCGGCGGGATTGCCAAAAGAAGTGACGACCCTGGCTATCTGAAAGTAAGAAAGATATGATACCTGCCCCTTTGCCTGTGGAAAATCAACGAACCAACCTTCTTTCAGTGCGCTTCCCGCTGTAAAAGTGGTGGTACCAGTTTGCTAAATATTTGTCTTTTAGTCCCTCACGAGGTGTAACCAAATATGCTGTTCGAAATATCCGGAGACAGAACCGTGCCTTGAGTAGGACTTTCATATTTCCATTCTTGAGTTGAGAGGGCTGAGACGCATCTCCCGGATAATCGTGGCCAGTTGCGAATTGTTCCCGGACTTTCAATAGGAGAGCGTTTTTCGGAGTGTGCTTTCATCTAGATAGAAGTTACTGAAATCGAAGGGCTCAGGGCTATATTTTTATCAGTTTCATTCCATACCCCCTCTCTTTGGCACAGACTGCATTTCGGATGGACATTCTCCCATAAAAGATAGTAAATAATTGCCGCTGAAGAATAAGAGGAAAAGATAATCAGTAAAGAGGACACTAATCACAATAGCAGAGAAGAAATGGCATGATGGTGGCGATGAATTCATACTCTGATCGCTCACCTTGCCGTGGTGGTATTATTTTGAATATGCCCTAGACTTGGAATGGCATAGTAGAACAAAGGAACGAACAGCAAAACTTTCATGTCTGACTCTCAACTTAGGGCATCATTTACTAGAGAACACCCCGAAACTGGCCCATGGCTCAATAGGGTTCCAATTTCAACCCATTCCACAATGCACCATCCCCCTCGATGATAAGCCCGTTGGCCTTCAGAGCCGGAATTACCCTCTCCAACGTCCATTCAGTACACTTCATTATCGGTCTTCTAGGCCCCCCAGGTTCGTAGAAGGTCAATGGGTCTTTGGTCTTAAACGGCTCCGTTTTCATGGTCTTTATATTGAACGCTTTCTGCTGGGGCGGCGTTGGTACAGTATCTAACCCCCGTTGCCATTCACTGGGATGCCTGCATGCTTCTGTGACGCCTAGCTTCTCGCTTGCATGAAACTCCGGGGAAAGCTCCGGGGCTTTACTGGGAGTTCGGGTGTACTGCATTCCCTCCGATGAGGTGACATCGCCGGTGGCTTCATGAATAATCCCGTTGCCGTTCGGCCCGGTTTGGACGAAAACGGCAGTATGAAATCGCGGTCCAGGAAGATCGGGATCTTACATGGCGAGGGTGAATTGGACAAGGAGGACTTCGTAGTATTCTGCCATTGTCACTTTGGTACGAGGCTATGGCAGTAATAGGTATTCCCCGATCTTTTGGTAGTGAACCGGTGTATACTGCTCGACTGTGGCGGGTCGTATTAGTAGTGCTTCGTGTGTCTCAAAGTAAGACCTTATATTGAACCCCTAGTTAAAAGACATTGGCTTAAAGTATAGAGACTTGGGTGGGGGAACCCAAGAGGTTAACTTCAGCTACACTGTAAATAACGGCCCAATTCCCCGCCTCAAACCCTAATTTGTTCTACGCCCATGATATCTCCTTCAGTCAGACTCGTTTATAGGACTGGAACTAGCTTATTCATAGTTGCTAGTAAGCATGCAATCACCTCGAAATTCTCTCCAGTAAGAATACTGGTCATGTAATATTGTAGTTTAGGGAGAAGAAAAGTAGGAGAGGGGAAACATAGGCTCCGACAGAGCAGCCACACGCCCTAACCATGTACCTATGAGTCAGAAGGATTTTACCTCACGTCCCTCTCCACAGTTTCTTGATTGACATGCGAGCCTTTCAGTGTTTTCACAGCAACATAACTGCAAGAACACACGGACGTCGCAGACATAATGAGTCTACGGCCACCTGCCACTACGCGGCACCCTTCGAGCAGCGCGGAGGGCATTTCCCACGAGATGTCGCGAGTCAACAGCGACATTCAACGCCCAGACTCCCACGACCAGATTCTGCCGAACAATGACTGGGACGGAAAGGAAGGCTGGCCAGTTGTTGCCGCCGGATCAGCCATATTCTTTGTGTACCTGGGTTTGGTGTACTCCTATGGCATTGTGCAGCTTCACCTTGCCGATGCGCATCTCGCCAGCGCTTCGACCTTGTCGTTCATCGGATCCCTGGGGGCATCGATGTCTCCGCTCACAGGGATGATAGTAGCCCGGATTATCAAGCGCATTGGCTATAGAGCTACTGCGTTCATAGGCAGCATATTCCTGGGTCTTGGGGAGTTCACTGCCGGCTGGTCGACGCAATCGGTCCCTGCCATGTTTGCCACCCAGGGATTTCTATTTGGTATTGGAGCTGCAATGCTTTTCTTGGTAATAAGGAACTCATTATAATCCTTGATGTATGTCAGATTCTGATGCCAATCGCACAGCCAGCGGCAACAGTGCCATCCCTCTGGTTCAAGAGGAAACGAGGACTAGCAACCGGGCTTGTCTATGGCGGCGCCGGGCTAGGTTCAGCTGTGATTGCCATTTCGCTCGAAGAACTTATCAGCGTCACCGGGCTGGAGGCAGCTTTGAAAATCCTTGGAGGGATGGCATGGGGCATTTGCATTCCGGCATCATACTTCCTCAAAGCACCCACAGGAAGCGCGCGTGCCGTGTCGAGCATCCAATGGTATAACCCCCTATCCACACTGGAGAACATTCCTCTTCGCTAACATGGAACCCCCTCCCCCCCCCCCCCCCAGGCGTCTCCTGCGTAGTCTAAGATTCATTCTCATGTTACTCATGGGTGCCATCGCAACCTTCCCGCTCTTCGTCCCTCCATTCCTCCTCCCGCTCTACATCACGTCGATCGGTTTCTCCAGCCGAGTCGCTGCAGCTATCCTCGCGGCCTGGAATTTCGCCTCCGCCCTCGGTCGAATCGGAATGGGCTTCGGCGCAGATATCTTCCTCGGCCCCGTCAACAGCATGGTCCTCTCGCTCACCGTGATCGGCATCAGCGCAATGGCACTCTGGCCGTTCGCTTCCTCCCTCGGGCTTCTCATATTCTTCGCCATCATCAACGGCATGGGCTCCGGCGGCTTCTTCAGCCTCATGCCTGTCGTTGTCGGCGCCGTGTTCGGGGACGGACAGCTCGCCAATATCATGTCGATGTTATCGACGTCTTGGACTTTCGGGTACTTTCTGGTGAGTGAAACCCCCATATGTATACAACAATATCAGTCGCTTTCTATTGGTAAGTAGAAAATGCTTACATGATTTTTATATTAGGGCTCCCCGATCGCCGGATACCTGCTGGACGCGTACGGCGGTAAAGAGGCCGGTCTCGGCGCTTTCCGGCCGGCAATCTTCTATGCTGGGTCGCTGACGCTGGCCAGTGCGGGTTTACTCTTGTCAGTACGGTTGATGCTGAATAAGAAGGTGTTTGCGAGAGTATAGGAGTTCCAGTGGTCACGGCTTTCCGCTGTGGTACCCATTACGTCCGCTACCCCTGAAAGGAGCTGAACCTGGAACGTTGGTACTTATTACAATGGCCTGAGGTGTGCAATCTAACGATAAGTAACCTAGATACTCGTGGCATGACATTAAGGTACATCCACCAGATTAGGGATATATAACTGTACGAAACCAGGATATCTTCGGTCGAGGGAATGAATAGAATATAATAAATAAGACAATTCAAAGAGCCCTTCCTTCCCTACTCCCCAATACAGCTGCTCAGGCCTAAGCAAAGTCTATGATGCGAAAATGCTAGTATAAAAGATTCTCCATCAAGGTACATATATTCTACGTGTACGGGGAAACCCTACTTACGATATGTCAAAACAAATGCCTGCCTACCAGTAGTAATCCCACCCAAGACCTCACCTCCTGAGCACAACTTGCTCTATTTAGATTAATTCCTTCATTTTCTGGCTCGAACTCTGTGGACATTACTTCCCCAGGTGCTGGGAATACAGCATAAGCGTGTATGCATGTACATAGCTTACGTAAGCTGCACCACATGCTAACGTATTTCACTAGCGAGCGCCGCACACAAGCGAGCGCCGCACCTCATCAAAATCCTACACGTGGTTTTGCCTTCCTTAATTCAATTACTCAC